>VZTO01015099.1:9767-42159 GCA_013400615.1 Syrrhaptes paradoxus
CACCTCATCTTCTCAATTTATTGACTGGGAAGGGAGAGGTTTGGGGAAAGTTGAGATTTCTCCTTGTTGAAAAAGCATCTTGCACTTTTTCTATGTTACTACAAATGAGGCAAAATAATTAAGGAAGAAACTGAATAATTTTTCAAAGGCAAAAATTTGTTAACTGCAGCTCAGCTTCTGTAGCATTTCCTTTGCTGCAAACTGGCTTACTCAGATTTGGTTCCCTGCCTGCTTGTAACATTTAAGCTTCTCCCTAGTTAAAGGGGAAAAAAAAAGGGTTAGTCTCAAAGTAGTTCAAGGATGCAAGTTATAGGGTGTGCGTGTGTGTTAATTGTGCAATGGCTTGTGATATGATAGCAAGTTTTTGTTGTTTTGGGGTTTTTTTCTGGTTTTGTTTTTTTTTTTTTTGCCTTGCGATAAGCTTGGTATTTGTTCTTTTAAGGTTTGCTCTTGCTAAAATGCAATGGAAATGCCAACCAAGTCAAAGAGGAATATCTCTGAATTTTTCCAGGAAAAAAAAAAACAGTTTAAAGCTGGAGTAAACAAGGGAGCAGCAAGGCTTGGTTCTCTCCTGCAGAACTGAATTTTTATTCACCCATAATTCTGAAAACTGCTTATTCATGGTATGCAAACTTTGTTTCAAAGAACTGAGACCATCAGTAAGAGATACTGACCACCTTCTATGCACAGTTCTTCTTTCAAGAAATGCCTGTCGTGCCACGATCCATTCTTGGAAAATCTTTCTTTTCCCAGTGTGTAATATAACACTCACGAGAGGTTCGAAGCCCCTGTGAAATGGTTTCCACTGCAGTTCGCTCGGCTGAAAAATGCTTCAAGGGCTTGCAGAAACTCTGTCACTTTTTACTTCAGCCTATTTGTGCACTTGACACTAGGGCACAATTTAAAGAAATCTCATCTCTGTTTTCCATTTCTATTCTCTAGCCTCAACCCTTCTACGTTTATGATGTAGTCCAAGAATCCCAAGTTGTAGAAGTCTTAGTGTCCCTAATGGGTACAACTTTGTTTTCTTCAGACAATTCCTAGAGAAAAATGAATGTGGCTGTTTCCAGACTGACGTTAAGGACAGCAACCCAAAACAGCATTCCCGTTCTTCACCTCCAGCTACACTTCTGTGGCTTTTTCTTTTTTTTCATCTGAAGAGGTTTTATTTCCTTCTAACATTTTAGTAGTCTGTCTTGAGCTGGTGAGTAGTGAAAGAAGCCTCTACTATCTCAGTCTTACGTGTCTTAATCCACTAGTCCTAGAGCTGATTGTAGAGATGAGTGGGGGATTGTGCTGCACTGATAATTCTACCCATCAGTGCTACTTTCCATGCAAGGATTGCAAACTGCTTTAACCTCAGCACTCATGAGACACCATTAGCTCCTCAAATAGGAGCTTCCAGCACAGATAAGGGGATGATGAAACTGGATTTTGCAGTTCTGCTGATTAAGTCCACGTTCTGCATGCAACTTGGTTCTTGTTCAAATGCACTTTTCCAAACTAGACATGAAAGCATGCTGAACGTCCTTCCAACCTGAAGTGAGGGCTGTGGGACTTTGTCAGCACAGGTTTCTTACTCCATGGTATGAGTCAAAACCAAGTTGTACCAAAGGTAAGAGAAAACTGGATCAAACATAGCAGCCCAATCTGCCTAGAGGAGCTTAGAGCAAATCAGTGCAGAATCTGAAGCTCTGCTGTAGGCCAACAGTCAATGTGAAATTCAGACAAATTACTAAGACTGACTTGAGAAAAGTCACTGAGGCTTAGATGGAATATGAAGTCTTCCATCCATCTCTGTTGTGGAGTTTGCCATGGCACTTTCTTGTTGCTAGGATTGATGTGAAATTAATTGTTTGTAAAACAAGAGCTCTTCTCAAGCTGGTTGAAATCATTCAGGTGTCAAAGGACTGTTAGCAACGTTTCACAAAAGCAAGGAACATGAAGCTCAAAACCTGTATATATTTGGCCTGTCATTAACTACGATATTTTGCACAGACAGATCACGTCAGCATCTGCTCAAATGCAAGCCTGCCACCAGTGCTACTTGATATATATTTCTTCTTGTAACAGTTCTTCCCAAACCTCCCTTTGTTTCCAGAACCATGATGAACTGGACCTGGAAAAGCTGCTGTATCATCATCTCACTGTTGGGGAACAGTTGAGAATATCTGTGCTTTGTAGAAAAAAGGGTCTCTTCCTCTTCTTCTGACAGATGGCTCTGTGTCTTCAGAAATCTAGCCCTGGAGAAGTTTCTTACCCCCCCACTTTCCTTTGCTTCCCTCCCTCCATGCATTGAGAGCACATCCAAATCATCCTGCAGGTTCTCGGTCAGGCTGGAAGAGGTGACAACACAGAACTGGCCTTTCAGTATTACTTTGCTGATCCTTTCCGCTATTTTGCAAATCTCAGATGAAACAGGGTATTGCTTCTGAAGCCTATACTAATTGCAATCACTGTGAAGGTGTTGCCTGCTTTGCCCCATTAGAGCTGCCTGCCAGGTTCCTATGGACCCAAACCAGGTATCAGCATCACCACCCCCAGCTCCCCTCGGCATTGCTGTAACCATCCTCAGCGCTGAAGTGCTGTCAACGAGGCATCTGTGACAGGGCCTGGGAAATTTTTTAGTGTTTTGGTTTTTTTTTTTGAAACCCTTCTACTCTGTCTGGTGAACAGCTGATAGGTATCACAAAAAAGGCCTTAAGTAGAAAAACCCTTTTGTATCACTCTTCGGAAGTAATAATTGCTTGTATTAGATGTCAAGGTGGTCCACACTGTGTGTAGTGCAAAAATCTTATCCATGAAAACTTCACTCTGCAGAAAAGCTCATTTGATGTAACTGCAACAACCCTTGGATGCGTGGGGGACCTGGATGAAGAACCTAGTGGGAAAGGACCGTTCCACCGTCCTGTAGGGCCATGACATGCTGGCCATGACTGGATAAACAAAGAGGGGAAAGATGAGGGCAATCTGGGATCCAAGATCCTCGATCAGACAGACTTCATAGTCTGCAACAGAGCAGTTTGTCCTGTTTTCCCTAGTTACCAAAAAAATTACCTAGAAACTGAAAAGCAAAGCCCGGTACACTAGGTTCATCTGTCCAGAACCCCAATGCACTTGGTGTCAAAGTAACTTTGTGGTTGTGTTCTGCAATTAATCTATGTCAAGGTGTATGCAAAACGTGACTGCTGAACAATTCCCACCTCTCTATGAAACCTGGTTACTCGTTTGATGGAAAACAAATGGCAGGTCTCTTGGACTTACTTTTGCAACCAGGAATTCTCTTCTAGTTGTAAGCCAAATCTTTGCCTGGAATTTCAATACTGAAATTAAAAATAACTTGACTACGTGGTCTAGGGGGAGATTAGAGATAGCAAACCTCAGATTTACACCAGAGATTAATCTGATCCCATAGAGGTAAGGCTCATCGGCACAGTCTGGTACAAGGAGGAGTTTAAGGGGAAGAGCAGGTTTGAGGAGGCAGAGGAAAGTTCAGAGGTTGGGCACGCAGAGGGAGAGGAGACAGGTGATCACTTCTATATCTTTCCAGCATGTGTACCCCACGCCCCTGCTGCCTTTGAATTAAAAAGGCTGATATTTAACACAACCAGTGTACACAGCTGCTTTAGCGACATAGACCCTCCTTTAGCTACACCCCTGGCCTCCCTCCCTGCCTCTCCTTACACTGTAGTCATCAGCCTTGGGGTCAAAGCACTGCTGCATGTCAGCACAGCATGGAAGCGACAGTCTGAGGAAGCGCCACAGTAGAAGCAGGAACAACGGGGATTCTGGAAAAGGCATCTCCCCCTCTACGTTTCGTTTTCATTTATTTTCTATATGTGCAACTTACATTCCATCAAATGCGATGACGGTACCAAAAGCAAAGAGGGGCCGGAGCTGGCCGAGTGCTTTCAACATCAGTGATTTTTGTTCTGTTGCAAAGTTCTCTATTCTTTATAATTCTAAAGGTTTCTGTTTAAAAGTGTAAATTCCAGAGGTAAAGCATACACTGCAATCCCCCCCCCCCTTTTTTTTTTTTTTTTTTAATTCTCAGAGCAATTTTGTAACAGCCAAGTCTTTCAGGAAACGCAGGCGTGTGACCTCTTCACGGTAAGAGATTGACAACTGTGTTTCTGCATGGGACAGGGAACTACTTGTGACACCAGTTTTGTTCTACACAAAGGCATGCTTGCAATAAATTTTTACAAATTTTGTACACCATGAGCTAAATTCTGAGTTCCAAAAATGTGAAGTGTGGCAACTATAACAAAATGGATTTATAGTATCACTCTGATATCTTGTCATGTGATTTTATTTCTTCAACAAAGTTTGTTTACAATCAACAACTTTGAAATACAGTCAGATATATTACCCCTTGCTTTACTGTCTTGTTCTTTTCTGGAATAGGTGGGGAAGATTTTTGGGTGTGTAGGCGAAAGGATATAGAGAAAATAGAGCTAGATAAATTCCAGGTTCCCACTCTAGGACCATTAGAGGCAACACCCTGACAACTTTCTGCAACCACTGAGCACAAAGGCATTTTCCTTAGATAAAACTGAGTTTAAAAAGCCTTTCAGCCTGGTCCGCACCGAAGCATAGGAGACTGTTGCCCCCCATGCCCTCCCAACACCTGCAAGCGATGCTTCCCAGCCACCTCAGGACACAAGGACGTGGGCAGCTGTCCCAGTTCTCAGGGATATCTCTGCTGAACGGTACCAGCCCTTTGTCCTTACTGCTGTGACTCTTCCTGGCAAGGTTTGTCTGTACCACCAGTGGTGCCCACCAAAGACATGACCCGCACGCCAAATAAGTGGCATTTGCACCAAAACCAGACACGCGCCGTCTGCAGCTGACCACTGTGTCACAGCTCCAGCTCAACGAGTTACTGTGACCTGCTTGAAACCTCAATCCACAATGGGAGCAGAAACCTTGCAGGAGAACACGTAACTGGGGTTACAGTGGGTCTTTGCCAACAACCACAATGAAGACGTCTTCCACACCTTGGGCCTGTCCTCCTCCTTCCCCTATGGCCGCAGAGCCGTCTGCTGGGGACCAGGCTGCAGATCATCCTCCGGGTATGTGCTGGTGTGGCTCAGCACTGACCTTGTGCTGGGGTCTGTCAGGTGTCTGCCTTGTCTAATTTGCTCAGGGTATTTCTTCATCGGAACTTGTGTTCTCCCCAGGAAGAAAGCTAGTTTGCATCCAAGTTGTCCAAAGAAAAATCCAGATTTTTCAGGGAAAATAAAACATCAACAGAAGCAACCAGCAGCGAGCCCCTTGACCTGTTTAGTATCTCTATGGACCCAGTCTCTAGGAAGTTACTGTTTTTCATAAGTTGCTTAGCTAGTAGTGAAAAAGGGGAGGGCAGGAGAGTCTGGCACGTTACTGTGGTTTAACCCCAACCAGCAACTCAGCCCCACACAACTGCTGGGATGGGGGGAGAACTGGAAATTCCTTCACTGCTTCCCATGGGCAGGCAGGTGTCCAGCCATCTCCGGGAGAGCAGGTCTCCAGCATGTGTAATGGTTACTGGGGAAGACAAACACCATCACTCCAAACCTCCACTCTTCCTCCTTCCCCCAGCTCTATATGCTGAGCATGATGCTGTATGGTATGGAATATCCCTCTGGTCAGCTGTCCCCTGTGTCCCCTCACTGGTGGGCTGGGTGAGAAGCAGAAAACCAGCCGTCTCCGGGAGAGCAGGACTCCATCACTCTTCCTCCTTCCCCCAGCTCTATGTGCTGAGCATGACGCTGTATGGTATGGAATATCCCTCTGGTCAGCTGTCCCCTGTGTCCCCTCACTGGTGGGCTGGGTGAGAAGCAGAAAAGGCCTTGGCTCTGTGTAAGCACTGCTCAGCAGGAACAGAAGCATCCCTGAATTATCTGCACTGTTTCCAGCACAAATCCACAACACAGCCCCACACTAGCTACTGAGAAGAAAATTAACTCTGTCCCAGCCAAAACCAGTCTACATGTTCAACACAGCCAAGCTCTCAGAAATCTTTTCAACATAGAGGTGAAAGACATCCTGGACCCTTCCCACAATCAGCTCCAAGGAACAGGTTCCTTTTCTCCTTTGCCCTTTATTTTTTGTGCCACAACAGTCACTGTGGGATAGCTGGAGAGGGACCCCCTGGGTTCCACTTTGAGACATCACACCCAAGATCAAGAAGCAATCAAACCGCAGTGTTGTGTGCCTGCAGCACACAGCAGAGGCCGGGTGGAAATCCCGTCCTGCAGCTGTGTAGGTGGGGACCCAGCCTCATGCCTGTGCATCAGGTTTAAGCACCAGAGCAGCCAGACCCCCCTCGTCTCTCCATGTGCTTGCCCCACCTTTTCCCTCCTTTGTTTTACGGCTGCTGGTCCCGACCAGCTCTGCTTTCGTGCTGCAAATAACCACACTGCTGTCACACTACCCAAAAGGAAGAAAAAACAGAAAGAAGAAAGAATTTCCTTTTACCCCTTATTTTCAAACAACGAGCAGTTATTTATAACATGGTTAGGTTTCTTGTTGCAAGACAGCAGTGCCCTTTCCCAGCTGACAGAGCCTCGCAGCAGCCTGCAGCATTTCATTGCCTGAGGGAGCTTAACCCAGTTTCTCATCTGGTTAATGAAAATCTGCAGGGGGGGAGATTTGCTGTTGCTGCTGTTCTGCAGGACCCTACGCCCAGGCTGAAGCACTCGGAACACGAGCAGCTCTTCCTAAGAGACATTTACTTAAAGCGGGCAGTTGCAAAGTCATATTCCCCCACTGCAAACAAAGCATAACATCTCACCCGGAGTCTAAGGGATTTACAACCTGCTTCAAAAGTTGCCTTTCCCTCCTGCGGGCACCTCGGGGTCGTGTGATTGAGGTACTCGGGGGAGAGCACACGGCTCCCGAGGCAGGTGACCTAAATCCTGCTTTGCCCACTGATGCTACAGGGCTCCGAAGGGGGTTGTGCGCTGCCGTCCCTCCCCTCCCTTCCCTTCCCCTCCCTTCCCCTCCCCTCCCCGTCGGTTAGATGCTCTGGGATGCTTTCACCCCCGGCGGGCACCACAGGACAGCCCAGAGGCATCCTCTGTCTGGTGCAACCCAACTGCTCCACAGTCCCCATGGCTGAGGAAGGTCTCCCCTGGGGAGGTACAGCCTTCGGAGGCACCGGGGATGGGGCCAGTGTCACACAGGCCAGGCCTGTACCCAGATGGGTGCACGGCAGCAGGGTGCGGCCGAAGGGCCCAACTCTGCCCATCCCGGCTCCTCTCGCAGTGCCCTGCAAGCGCTCACTTCAGCGTGAGAATCGCTGGCCAAACGGCACACGGGGGTCCCAAAGAAGTGGCAAGGACAGCACATCTGTAGGTCTCTGCACTGCTCAAAGCAGTGAGAAGATGGAGCAGGAGTGTTTTAGGAAAGGGTGATAAAGGGTCACTAGCATGGGACATTTTGGACCTTTGGCACCTTCACACAGGCCTCGAGTTTCACGTCCCTGGACAGACCTGAGTCAAGCTATGGCCAAAGAGCTTCACTGCGACTGTGCGGCAGCGGTTGGACAAAGATGCAGGACTTGTGTTCATTGTGGCTGCCCAAAGCTAATTAAAACAATAAAACCAGAGGAGAGGGCTGTGCATGCGACAGGGTTCATCAGTCGAATCGGGTAGAGCCTGTGCTTACTACATGCGTCAGACCACACTCCCCGCAGCGAGCTTTCTCTACCTTTCCACTTTCTCAGGGATAATTTAAGAGCTGTTCTTCACAGCCCATAATAATCACGAGAAAAAAAAAAAATCTGTTCTGCCAAAAGGAGGAAACTGGAACAAGGGAACCAGCAGGAAAGTGTCAGGCTGCCATCTCTGGCTTTCCTGAGGAACCTTGTGCTCCAGGCACCCGGCCAAAGGAAACGGGGGAGCCCAGAGGATGCAGGGCTCCAGGGAACCCGGCTGAGCAGGAGCTGGGAGAGGGACAGTCACCTCCTGCATATGAAAAAAAAGCAGCGGGGTAGTATGGATAGAACACCAGAATAACCACACTGCACAGACAAGCAGATAGACAAGCATTTTCTCTGTGGATACCTTTGACTTGATGTTGAAACCAACACCTTGATGCAACTTAAAACTTTTTCTTTCTCTCCCTTCCTCTTCCTCCTCTCTTGCCACTGCAGGTGCTGCTGCCTTCAGACTCATATCAGCAATGAGGCTGTTTTGGTATAAGTAATAATAACTGTTATTATTAAAGGCATCTCAACTGAAAGCAAACCAGAACATCCCTCAGCTCAGGCTCTCTCATGAGATCAGGAGGTTTGATTTTACGGTCTAGTTAAGCCAAGCTTGAGTGGCTTTCAACATCTGAAAGAAACAACACTTCCCATGGGGTTTTTTTTTTTTTTTTTTTGGCCAGCCTTCCTCACACCCCACACTGGCTCACCACGGGGCATTCCTAATGCTCCTCTTAACTGCTTCTAGCTCGCAGATCAGCACAGGACAGTGGCAGAACTGTACCCAAAGTCTCTCAGTGGTGAGCAGAGAGGAGCAATACCTTAAGCAGGTATTAAGCTCCCACTGCTCTGTCGGATGGACAAGCTGCTTTTACGTTTTACCAGTGCTGGGGGGAGCAGAGAGGCAGGGGAAAGATTAATACCTTCCCCCTTGCCTACTTTTGGTTATGAAACCCTGCCACTTTGTGCCAGTTCCAGCTCTCTACACCCTTCAAAAGGCCAACTCAACTCTCCAAGAGAGAAGTAAATCAAGTTAATCTTGTCCTGGTGCTTTATTCACGCAGTGGTCTGACGGAATGGGCGCAGAGGCCAGCACAAGGCAGGAGATGCAGGATCAGCATCCTGCTCCCCCTCCCCACCAAGCAGTGGGCTGGCTCAGCGGAGCTGCCGCCTCGGAATCCATCCCACCTCCACTTCAAAACCAACTTGCTGGATGGGGAAAAAAGGTGGCACATAAATTCAAAGGATTTTGCAGAAGTGGTGCTCACAACACAACCAGAGCACAGCAGACTCTTGGTGGTCATTTTCTAACCCTCTTGTTACCACAATGCCCAAAGGTGAGGTTTAACTCATACAGGGACGGCAGAACAACACAGCTATTTGCTACTTCCAGATCCTTTAAATAAAAAACTCCCCCAAATCCTTGGATTAAAAACATCTGCCGGGTAGAAATAGGGACTTGAAATCAAACAGGTACCTCCCTCTTCCTGCATACAGAGCACCAGCATGCTGCTGTGCTGCAAGAAATCAAATCAAATGTTCTGTGACGGGTATTTTACACCCATTCAGACAGCCTCTTGGAGGGCTGTACAGAGAGAACATCTGTGGACTGACTTTATTCACAATTTTTAAGCTTGATTACTAGCAGATCTTAAAATAGCTAGTGGGTGTTAAGCTGGAAATAAAATGTACAGTCTAACAAAAGCTGCAACCCTGATATTTGTGCTCATTCTGTAATCATGGCTTATTATCCCAGACTATTTTTTTTTCAGTGGTTTCTATTCATTTGAAATCATTCTGAACAGGAACAAGGGTCTTGCTAGTGTTCTGTGACAAGTTATTGCTATGAAATTACTCATTGTATTTCAGGCTGAATGACGACACAGGTGATGCATACGCGCAACTCAGGACCACATAAATTTAGTGTCTACATTTAATATACATCTAAGGTAAAATAGATGTCTGTATTCACATACAAAAATATATAGGGTTTTAAAATAACTAAGGTTATGTCAGGAAGACCCCAGGCAGGAACTGCACAATGCTTTATAGGATCCACTTTAAACAAGACAACCTCAAGCAGATGACAGCATTTTAATCTCTCCCAATATTCAGCTTCCTTTCCAAATGCAGGCAGGCATCTTCTTGAAAATTCAGGATTTAAAATATGTTTTTGTTAACCCCCAAAGAGGAAAGATTAAATGTTCCCTTATAAAAAGAGTATAAATATATCTGGTTTTATGCACAGTGACAGGCAAGCAGAGTAAAACCCATGCATAGAAACTGGCTAAAAAGCATGACCTGAAATTCCAGAAAATTAATTACAGTGAATGGGAAACTTCTTTCATAGATATACTTGGGTATAAGGCAAAGGAAATAATGGAGTTCCGGTCAGAAGCAATGTAAAATTTGCAGAAAGGCTCATTCCGTCCTGCCGTTTACACTAAGAAGTTACTGAGAGCAGTATGCACAGAAAACATGTAAGACCCTAGGAAGAGACATGAGACAGACTCCTGCATTTAACATTGGATTATATTAAAAACTTCTACTGCCAGAAGCCTGTTCTAATTATTTTTTATTATTAGCTGTCAGCTCACAGGTATCAAAGGGCATTTAAGATGGAGAATCCTCATCTGAGTTATCAGATATCATCTGCAGATGCAAGGTTGTTCCTTTTGTTTACTGCAGTTTGATAAGGCCTTTTGATTTTTGCTAATCATAAATATTAAAGATCTGTTTGCTTGACTTAATTTAGACTTTTTGAAAGGTGCCAGCTAGTCACCGACTTCCGACACACAGGGAGAGTAAGTTTGTTCCCAACAACTCTCCTTTCCTACAGCCTGATAGGTAAAAGTCTTCCTGTCAGTACGATTAAAAGTGTTCAAATCTTTGCTACGAATGCTTCTGCAGATTATACTCTGACCACATCCTTGGGGCTATCTGTAAAGCTAAGTTTCTTAGACCAGGAGCAAAGATTGTAGTCCCGAATGCCACAGAGTGGAAAAGAAGGATGTGCCCCAAGAACCGACTTAAGGCATCTCTGAGGATGGACAGAACATCACAGATAAGATTTTTTTTTTACCCCTTTCATTCTCCAGCTTCCCATTTGCTTCCCATTCTGCTTGGCAGAGTGGCTTCTGGCAGCAAAGAGAGGGACCCTGGAAGTCTCAAGAAGATCAGTCCTAACGGGGCAGGGGGAGAGCGTATCTGCAGACAGCTAGTCAGCTTTCACTCACTCCTCAAGGTAAAACAGCTTCTGAAATAAGACAATTTCCTCAAAGTTATCATATTAATTTAAATACAAACAATCTCAGAAATCATAGAATGGTTTGGGTTGGAAAGGACCTTAAAGATCATCAAGTTCCAACCCCCCTGCCAATATAAACCCACATATACATACTTTTAGAACAGGAACTTTTCAAAAACGACTTCAACCTACAACCTCCAGGCAGGCTTCCTGGTTCCACCCAGTTCCATTAAGCACCACACATTTATCTATAAAGCATTCTTCTTTATTTAAGTTAAACAATTTTTCAAGGATGGTTTCCATCTATAAAATGAACAAAATACAAGCTCTGTACAGCAGACTTTTCAAACCAACTGAAAAAAACAGTTTCCAAACTATGTTTTGAAAATCTGCAAAACAAACAGTATCACCATTCTTGCTCTGAAGACAGTAAGAAAAGTTCTCAGGAGACTCCATTGCAATTTGCTTCAAGGGCTCTGAATTTCTCTTTCAAATGGTCGAATTTCTTCAACATTAAAACCTCCTAAAATCACAGTAAGTAACTTTGGCACACTGTCATGTAAACATAACAAAAGGATACCACTTCTCTTCCGTTCTCTCAAAGAAAAGCAACACACAGCTCCTATATTAAAATCCCTATGCACAACATCCATGGGGAATTAGTGAAGATATTCCTACTTTATATGAGAACAGTTTAAGAGGTGGAATATGGATTTTTTTTTTACTAGCAGTTCTGATTCAGAGATAAGAGGCAGGTCAATATTTAGAGTTTCAACTGCTCATTTCACTTAGTACTACCCTTATATTCATCAAAGTTGCAAATGGAAATACCTCCACAAAAGCTGAATGGTTGGGTTTTTTATTTTTCTCTTTTAAATTCTGGTTTTGAAAACTTCAAACAAATGACTTGCTGCTGAGCCCACATTTCAGCATTTATTTTTTCCAGAATATGAAGAAATCTACTGCTATGTTTATGAATCATGTTCTTCAAGTTCTCAGCTAGGCTGAAAGGCTACAGACAGGGAGAGAGTAAAAGCTGAAGAATAGTTTATCCACTGTACAGCCTCTAAAACAGGCAAGTTTTGGAGAAAGTGGATTGTGAAGAAGAAAAAAAGTTAATTATTCATAAAAAAAGTCAGATGATGGATGGGAGAAACTGGATTTAATGCTTCCATCCAAAAGGTATGCAGGTACTTGCAAGTCATAACTTCAGACACACAAGGTATTTATGGGCACGTTGGCTGGCACAGTTGAAGCATAGTTGCCCAGAAGAGTACCACCTCCACACCTAATGCATAGATGCAGCCAAAGGAAACTGAGAAATTGGGAACTGCTCTACTTCCAGGAACAAAGAAAGAGGGCAACTGCACCAGCATGCTACATACAGTACAGTGGATGTTTTTCATCTCCTTGGGATCAACCCTTACATTTTTCTGAGATCCATCATCTTCCCAAAACTACTTCCTGGCACTGCACGTCTGCACTGATTTCTGTTAATGCTGTCTCACGTTGTAGTACTTATTTACCTTTCAATTTTAAAAGCTCATTGAAGCGTTTGCTTTTAATAAGAAAAAAGTATATAGTCTATGCAAACATAAGAAAGGACAGGTCAAAGTTGGGGTTAACTTTGACAGTATTATTTTAATATAAAAATGATATCAGCTGGACCAAAGCTGCAAAATGCATGGGTTCTATGGTTAAAAACACATAGGACCTGCTGGTATCCAGGCTGATTCCCAGAGCCAAGCCTGAATCCATTCAAAAGCTCCATTTAAAGAAACAAAATGAAAGAAAATTCCCCAGTAGTAGGTCTATAAATTAAGTGCAATTCAGAGATATTACATAGCTGCTCATCCTTGCAAATTAAAATTCAGATCTTGTGCTGTCGACGTTACTATTCTACCTTATTTCTACAACTCAAAAGGGGAGTGTGAAAAAACCGAAATTTTTCCCATTAGGGCCCAGAATAAAACTGTGCTGAACCCACATGGCTGCATGAAAGATCTGTACTGTTTATATAATTTGGTAACAAAAGAAGAGTATTTTAAAGACAAAGTACTACAAGAAATGATCAACACAAATATCACGTTATCCAGAGCACATGTAATGAATTTCCAAGTTGGAATAAACATTCCGAGCAATCATCTGTGCAGATGCATTCGCTTATTCTGCTATTTTCTTTCTCCTCCTGAGTTTCATGATCTCCAGTGAGGGCGAAATGTTAAGAAGTAGATCCAGTTTGCAAAGCAAAAGCATCCAGTGTTAGCACGGACATCATACTCAGCAGCACAAAATCCGCACCTTCATAAAGTTTCACTCTCCTGGCATTCCAATCCAATTTCTGGTTACACATACGTCAATCACTTCATTGATAATTACAGGATGATGAAAACTGATATAAACCGTTGGGAGTTGACAATATATATACTTTTATATATTTATATTTAGAGTCCATCATAGAAAAGTTCATATTCAAATTACCAAGTACACACAGGAGAAAAAAAACCTTCAAAATGACACTTCTGTTTCTGGAAATGACAAACCATGATTTCTATGCAAACAGAGTTTTCAAATTACCTTCTCCTAGTAATTTTTCCCACCCTCCCTCCCACACCCTGGTCCCCACAGGTGTTTCTTCAGATCCTTTTTTTAATCATACATCAGTTGTTCCTACAGTTAATTATCTGCTGTGCAAGTACGTAACTGAAGACAGAAAGGAACCGTTGAAGTTTTCACACCAAGGAGTTGTGCTGCAGTCATGTTCAGTGACATCTTTGCAGTGCTCCAAGTCCCCTGGATCCCTGGTGTCTGCTTCAGCACTCTCCTACTTTCAGATAAAGGTGGAATACTGAGGTATATAAGTTCCGTGGAAAGTTTTAAGAAATACATCAGTAATTCAATCAAAACTTTGCCCAACGTCTATGAATCAAAACAGCATTTTTCCTTCTAAGTCCTTCTACTGCTGCAGATTAAGTGTGAATTTCCACTGTTGTGACAAAGAAGGACTGCAGATCTCAACGGTGAGACCACCATTTTTGGCATTTCGGCTGTCTAGACAGAGGTTGCTGCCAACGTGCCTCAGTTTAGAATTGCTTTCAATTTGTTCCCATTTCTGGAAGAGAAAATACAGTTACTGAGCTGGAAAAGCAGGAAAAAGACGAGTTATACATCCTGTCCTTTGAAGTCTTCATAAGCTTCCCTGGCTTGCGCTTGGGAAAGCTGGGAAAACTGCAATGATAGTACGCAGTTTAGATACCCCTTGAATAAGAGTATATAAGTTATGGCAAGCCTTGCCAAAACAACTGTTCATTCAGCTAACACACTGCAATAGATACATAATCCACCAAATCATTTTCCTCTGCTTCAGCTGTCACACCATGTCACCTGTGTGAAGCCTTTGGTCTGAAGAAAAAATAAAAATCACAAAACCCATCCGCAGAGCACTGCGATTCGGAACACAGAAAAGCAAGAAGCATGATAGCTAAAGACAACTTTACAGAAATCCATACATCTGTCAGACACCCTTCAATTATACAGCAGACAACTAGTCAATTGGCGCTGTCAGAAATTCTTTGCCCAGGGTGATGCCAAGGATAGAGTAAATGCCACATACAGCATGTCAAAAAAGAGTTGCTTCTGTTGTATTTCTAACATATTGTGCCTTTCAATATTGTTAAGAAAATCTGGCTTCATTAATTTCCTTTTCAGAAAAGTGGGAAGAATATTCTTCCTTCATCAAGGAATAGCATTTCAGTTATCTGTCCACAAAAACTGAGATATAGAAGCAAGGAATTTGGCAGATGATCAGAACTGATGACTTAGCAGAAAGAGATGAATTGTTATACGACAAGACCAAAAAGATGGCATGACTCTGCAAGTGTGATTTTCCTCAGGCATGGGAAATAGATGAAGTTACAGTGCTGCATTAATAAAAGTGAATTGAAGGAGTCTAGTGGTGTTATAAACAGGTCACAGCTGAAAAGAAAAAGGAAAGCCAAACCCACACTTTTCTGAGACACAGACTACATAATCTTCAAACTTCACTGAATAAGACCTTTCAAAAATACACCACGATAAATATATTCCATTTCAGAAAACAGATGTGGCAGCTGAAGAACGTGACATATTGGTGCTGTTGGGTGAAACCTTTCCATAAGGCCACTGTTGGGATAAAACCTCTATATGTTCAGAAAAGATTGTCACTGACCGATGAAAAGAAAAGCTCAGTACACAAGATTATTCTTGCTGCTCTGCCCTGATGTCATGCATCCTAACTTTACACACACAAACAGCAAGACAGAATGAAAAGGAGAACGGAGAGAAGATATAAGTGCATGTTCTTGCATTCTCATCCATAACCCATGAGTTTCCCACTGTTTGCAGGGTGTATTCATGACATACTAACCTGTCTACTGTCGTTTTCCCTACAGCCCTGAAGTTTTATTAGTGAACCAGGTGCTCTGTCCACAACAGTAAGGCACAAATCCATATGTTTCACTGACTTGTCCTTTGTTAAGGCCCATTCCTAGAAAAAGGAAGAAAAAAAAGTTTGCAAATTGTGTATACTAACATATACATAAGGTGCACATGCTATTTTACCATATATAACACAGGTCAAAATCCTGTAGATAGCAGCATAGGAACCTTAGAACAGTTCACTGCTTCCCATAGAGCAGGAGAGGAAAAAAGGTCCTTTCCCAACACAGTCATCCCAATTGCTTCAGAGTCCTGGAGGCAGCTCAGGGCTGGGCTGGCTGTTCGCTCCCTCTGCTGACTCCACACCAGTACAGCAGGCACTCACACAGCTCCTCACCTTCAACATACTCATGTAAGGATTCCTCCACCTATATTTTTATCCATCTCTCTATATAATGTGTGTGTGTATTACACACCCTGCATATCTTCTATGTAGGAGAGATTTTTATCTAGATGTAAAAATATATATATATAACTATATACATCAAAACCACAGAAGCTTGGTCTGCAGCATCACTGGCCACCTGACCCAGACACGAAACAAGGCATGTGTGCATCACAGTGAGGAACCAGGAGTTCTTAATATGACCGAAACCACCACAAAGCCATACACGAGAGGGCCAAATACGAGGGTAGAGGGAGAATGTTACTTCCCGTCCAAAGCGTGATGTGCAACAGGATTTCCTTTGAATGCATCTAAATATGCAACTCTTAAACAGAGAGCAAAGAAAAGCCTTTCTGTATGTACTGCTGCCCAGCTTATTTGAGCTCAGCATCCTTCTATGTAGGGCCTGATCTTATGCTGATGTTCAGACTTTTTCCATGCCTTTCTTCCCAAAGCTTGGTCTCCAGGATCCAGACTGGTCTTCATTTGTCTAATTATCCTTTAGAGAAGGAAGCTGATCAACTAAAGCCACGCTAATTATCCAAATTATGCTCATCGCTCCTTAAAATGGGACAATTAGCTTTTCTCCAACAACCAAAGAGGATTCAGAGTTGTAGAATACAAAACCCTAGACATACAGGGCCAAGCCTGGCCACATTTAAATGTTATTTTGCAAACAATCAGTGTTTCAGAAAGAAATTAAATGACTAATCCCATCCCATTTCTATTTTTTTTTTTTTGCTTATTTTCTGATACCATAACTGCATTTTTGGCTTGCATAGAGTGCAAGGAAAAGTTGGGAGGCAAAGGGGTACACAGAGTTCTCCTGCCTTTGCCTTGTTTTGCATAGCTGTCATTCTAGTACTTGCATAATATGCATATTACTTCCTTTCACTCTCAATATATTAATCTCAGATGACAGCAAAATAGAACTATTTCTCTATAGAACTATTTTAAAATCAGGACATCCGAAAGAAACTGTGTCATACATCAGAAATGCAAAGTTAGTAGAACACCACTAACCTGAAACCTTCCCCTTACACCTAAGTGCATTTGTGTTTCCCTTTAGCTCCTTACGATAACCCTACATATTTGCACATACTTGTCAAATACATAGTTGTGTTCAACGTAAACCAGAGGACTCTTCAAATTACAGGAGAAGGTTTCCACAGTCTATAAAATCTGAGTAATCCCACCCCCCAATAAGAATAGCTGCAAAACACATGGTAGAGATTTAAAGACTCTGGTTTGTTCCCTATCCCTCTTCTCCCACGCTGTTGATGCCTTCCAGTCCAATACAAATTCTGCTTGGACATAAAACCTGTTTTTGACCCGTTCTGCCTGTTAATCTGCATGAATGTCCTCTCACAGGGACCTGTTCAGGGCAAGGGTATATTGGTTTGTCAAGGGCTGCCTCGCAGAAGCAGCTACATAGGAAAGAGGGTCATAGTCAGCACCAGAAACTTCCAAGAGTTCTGCACCAAGGCCACTCCGACATACCCATCCTTTCTCCTAAAAAACACTCTGGTGCTCCGGGATATTTCCATGAAGGTACTAGAAAAAGCCTCCCCAGATATATTCTCTTTAATGACAGGGAAAAGAGGCGTATCTCAGATGGATTATGGCAATGCATTCAAATCAACATGGCACATCTTCCTGGAAATAACACCTTTCCTTTAGGCTTTGTCTGATTTTAGGGGTTTCCCCTTCTAAGAGTGAGCAAAATTCTAATTCAACAGCTGATTTGTAATTGGTCAACTTCCTACTTTAACAGAGGTACTTGTACATCTTACCTTTGATTTATAGTCAGGTTGATTTTGAGAAGAGTTTAGCGACAAAGCAGCACACAAAACTGAGCACACAGAATCACAGAATCACAGAATCACAGAATGTCAGAATGTTAGGGATTGGAAGGGACCTTGAAAGATCATCTAGTCCAATCCCCCTGCCGGAGCAGGAACACCTAAATCAGATCGCACAGGAACGCATCCANCATCAGGAAGTTATCATCAATGCACTGGAGAAACCTCCTGGACTGCGGATGGCTGGCTGAGTAGGCCTTCCAGCAACGGATGCATACATTTTATGAACAATAACTGTCACAACTGCATAAACAGAATCTTTGAAATAATTAATGCTCTCATTTACAGATTTGACATATTTGCAATTATTTGGAAGAGTAGGATTAGAAAGGATTTGTTGAAACACTCCATTTACTGGGAGTGAACATGATATGACATTTAGGCACCTTGTTTTCTACAAGAGCCAATTGAGGATTTAAGAAAGATTTTTTTTTTATACCCCACTACCACAAATTGGAAATTACTAATAGGCCATCACAGTAAAGCATATTTTGATAACCTTAAGCCATATACGTAATACAACCCAAATCTTTCCTTAAGTAAAGATCCCACCCTCCAAGAAACGAAACACCAATTCACTGAAAAAAAGCATTCTGTTCAAATATAAAACTCCTGGGAAGGAAGTTACTGGCCTCTAGTGTAAAAGCAAACATGAAGAGAGACAAAAGAAAGGGGATAATCTGATGCACACTGAATGAATGAATTGCTGGGCTCAGCTTCTAATCCTGAAAATGCAACATTATATTTGAGGGAGAAGTTATTTAGCCAGTCTGTTACCACAACTGATCTGCTGTACGATACAGTACCTGCTTGAGTTTAAAAGTTTTACTTTTTTTTCTTTTTTTAAAAGACTACATACTGTGGAAAAAAAAAAAAAATGGCATACAGACCTGGTTTCCCCCAGCATTATGACATTCATAAACTCCAACAACACCATCTGCAAAATGGCCCAAAGTGTCAAGGCAATTGGTACCTTGCTGCAAAGCCCCAAAAGCTATATCTTGATGATCAGGTACCCTAAAATAAAACCAGAAATATCTGTTTAATTCAGTTTCAGTTAAATTAAACCTGTTTAATTTCAGTTTGATTTACTCAGAGTATTTTTAAGATGACAGGCTAAAGATGAGTGATGACTACTATCTGTAAATCTCAATTATCTTCTGAGGAGGGAAGGCAATTATCTGATCATGAACTGATCAAACACGAGTAAACTTGCAAGCTTAGGACAGAATACAAAAAGACTCATACCAGAGAATGAGGATGAACATACAAACTCAGCACAAAAAAGCAAATTAAAGATGACTTATCATTATAATTTAAGGTCATTCAAGTTTAATGCTATCAGTTAAGGTCATCAAGCTCTTGTTTTTTTCAGTCAAGCTCGCTTATAGCAAAAAATATGACATTCTACATTTTTCCCAGGCTGTTTTCACTAAGTGCTAGAAAAGGGGTTATGAATTTAAAAAAACTCCACACCAACAATGCTTCACTGCTATCTATTTTCTAATGGTTGCACATAAAGTGCACTCACATGGTATGGAAATACCTAAGCAAACCCAAAGTATAGTTGTGGGGTACAGTCCATGAGTTCCTGTCAAACAGTAAAGCAATGGCATATTAGTTCCTTTTAAAACTTCAGAATATGAGTGTAATAGTTCAACCCAGCAGAAGGAGCACACGAGAGAAGACAGAGCAAGATAACATCACACGTAAGTCATGCCTATGGTAGCATATTTTCCAGGAGAGCTTGCAAGACTTTTCTGACAAATTAAACAAAAATAAATATCCTCTGGCACTTTGAAGAGAAAATAAAGAATAACTTAATTCCTCAGCATCATCCTGGTTTATGAGACTCTTTGGTACATGTGGTTTCACTAGGGCTGTAATGGCTGGTGCTTCTGTATTCCAAGCCTGTATGCCACTAGCAGTTTCCCGACTCTACTGGGTGCCCCCAGGAAAAAAGCAAGTATTCTTACAAGCCAGAGACAGTATCTTGCCATTACAATACCAATATTAGGCTGACAGCAGACAAACTAGTTTATAGACTCAGATCTGACAGACATACTTACTCACTGGTTATCGAACAAAAACCTTTTTATCCCTTCAAAATGTGTTTCTCCCTGACGATTTTTCATTAGTTAGGATGCATTCATGTTACAGAAACTGTTAGCAATGTTACCCCACCTCCAAAAGTTAACTGTTATCCAGTGACAGAGAACAACTAACTGAAAGAGCAGAAGACTCAGGAGTCTTAGCCATCTTAGGTGAAGGCAAAAGCTTTAAAGGGATGACAAAAGGATACAGAACAGTGCAGTTCTGAGCAAACAGCTTGTGTAGGAAACTAACTTCAGGCTCAGGTAAGTTGAGTCCTTTGGACACTAAAATAGCGGCTACTGCAGCTGTAATTGCAGCAAGGAGAAAAAGAAAAAGCAGCTCACTAGGGAAAAAATGTCTCCTTAGGAACAGAACTAACAAAAACCAAAAGTAAATAGGCCTGCACAAAGCATTGCTTTCAAAAATAAATTTAAAAACATCCTTTACATCCAAGGAAGAAGGAAAGAGAACCAGAATTTCTAGGGAGGCCAAAAAAGAGAACTCCATACATATCTCTGATTCAGTCAGAACTCACCGTAACTCAGGATAAACATTTTCAAGATACCACTTGAAGGGTTTGCAGCTAAGTCTCCTTCTGAGTTCCATTCGGCTTTGAATACTAGAGGTGGGAAAAAAAAGGAGCAATTTTCAAGGTCAGGCTGCTGTCTTCATATATGTTAAGGAATACACAGAAATCTCAAGAAGTAGAGCTGCAGAACTATAACTTTAAGAGATAATACACGAGAGCTAGCACTGCTTTGTCAGCAGAAGGTGCTGTCTCATGAAGAATAAATAAATAGGCCAAAGAAGCACTTGTGACTTACTTGCCATAAGGTACATTCCTGGCTGAAGGCACTGCCGCGTAATAGAAATTTTTATACTCATCCATCCAGACTTCTGCTGCCCTGCGTGTATTTCTAGGGAGAATCATATGAAACACATAGGTTATATTTTCTCTAGCTGCAATTAAACCATGCCATTTATCTTTGGGTTGATTTTCATCCTCCTTAGGATTAGTCAGCTGCCTCAAGCCAGGCAGAAGATTTGCTACTAAAGACATAAGTAACAGAAAAACCATGAGAAACTAATGTAACTGAATTCAATGCACTTAGAATGAAATTTATGTCTTTTCCACACATATCACTGCTTCAGCTTTTCATCCAGAATTTAATACACGTCTTGGAGTTCTTTCTGCAAACTTCATGGAAGTAGTTATGTTGTTGTTTGGGTTTTTTTCTTTTCATAAGAGTAATTTGACAGAAGCCAAATTCAGCGAGTGTTCACCTGGATAAGCAAGCTAATTGGAAACATAAAAATCTCAATAATTGGCAATATTTAATAATGTCTTTTACCTTTCTGAAAACAGATATGCTAACATAGGCAAGATGTATTTTCAGTCTTCATCCTATTCCTATCAGCAGAGCACTCAAAGTTCCAAAAAGACATAAGCTGTCGTGACATTTAAGGCTATGAACCAAGTAAGTCTGCTGTAGCTGAGGTAACAGAGGAGAACCAGTAATTAGAAAATATTTTTAATGCTTAAAAATTCAAGAGAGATTAATTACTGTAACACATGTGAAAAACACTAACCCAAATTATTTACTTCTTACCAAACACATCTCTAAAATTCTGGTATTTATGTAACTGGCGTCTTTAAATCTCCTTTTGGACTGCAGGAGGGTAATGCATTTTTTCATCCCCCGGCTTCCATGCAAAGCTCATTTACTTCTATTGTTCACAATTTTATGCTTAGAAAATTAAGCCTTATTTTGCTTGCAACTGTCATGCTCTGAGGTTTATTTTACATTTGGCAGTAAGTTCATCTAAAGCAACTGGAATAAACTCAGCCAATAACTTCTTTAATATGATTTTCCAATTCCAAAGTTAAAAAAAAAAAAGTCAGGATAAAGCGAGTTGTTCTTGCAGGTCACTGAGAAGGATGGATGTGTGGAAGGAAAAAAAAGTCACAAGACAGACCTCAATTTTTTTGTTTGAGGAACGATTTTTCCTTGCAAAGATTCCTTTAATTTTTTGGTAAGCAAAATCCCATTCAATCCAGATTAGAGAGCTATTTCAGTTCATCTTCTCTTGCAGCCTCTCAGGCCTGTGTGCCAGCCAGCCACCCAGCGCCTGCCAGCGTTCCCTGCTCAGCAATCAGCCTGGCTGCCCACAGGCAAACAGATTTTGATGGCAGGAGAGGAACTCTTCAGATTGCCAGGGTTTAACAACTCCAAAGGTATATTCGAGGCCAGAACACATGCCTGCATCACGCTTCCCCATCCTCAGGGATGGAAACTGTGTAGATGCTGAGAACTGCCGAAACTAATATGACCCCAAAGGCAGCAGGGTACTGAGGCTCACAGCACAGGGTGTGCTCAGCACTTCATACTGAGTCACACTTAAGGAAAGCCAGCCCCAAGCGATCAGAGACAGCTTTGCATGGGGCAGACTGTGGGCTGCAAGGTTTATTAGCTCGTCTGAAGTGGTGTATTAAGGCAGCACATACTGGTCTAACAAATCCTGCCAGACCCAAGTTGTACCTGCCCACACCACGCAGCCAGGATGTGGTCTCCCCTTGCATGCACCAGGACTCCCAGTCTCTCATCCAGAATCACCAACTTGGTTTGGCTGCCAAAAGGCTGTGGGTACTGACTAGCCAGCTAAAAATAGGACACCTACCCAGAACACTCCAAATTGCACACCACAAAGGGACGGATGATGGTATAAGCTTACAAGTCCCGACTGCAAGACCAGCACAGATTCCATGCACCAAGTTTCTTGGCACCATGGTCCTACACATATCTGATAAAACCTGTATTGCAAGGCTATCCCATTACCTTAGGTTTCTCATTCTTTCATTGCTAAAATTGATTTTAAGGCATTCTGTTATACTGGTTTGATACCCAGGAAAGCTGACTTGAGGGGGAAACCTTCAAGTATACAGCAACTTGTCAACCCTGCTTTTAAATGATACGTGACTTTCCTAGGTCAACTTAAAAATAATTCCAATAAAACAAATAATTTTAATGGCATTTCAGAATTTGAGACAGCTGGACAGCTAAGGACACTTGCAGAGAAAGGTAGATCTGGAAAGGGATGTCAGTACCTAAGACACTAGTTTGCAGGCTTAAGCTGTTCTCACCATTCAAGTACGTGCAGGGTCTCTTTTCAAAGTAATTTTGAACACAAATGACTGGAAAACACAATGCCACTTTAAAAAACCTGTCATAGTAATTGTCAGGACATTTGAGTGATCAAGTCACAATGATGACTTACATCACAAGAAAAGCAGCATCTGGGCAACAGCCCAGAGATAGAAAAGCTGCAGAGTGGGAAAACTGCACAATTTATACTTTTATTTTTATTAATCGTGCTCCTTGTTATGACATTATCATTTTAAAACCTACTGTGAAGCTAAAACAGTTGCATCCTAAGCCTACATAATACAGTTTAATTGGTAGATCTTTCTACCCTCATGATGCATACTATAAATACTAGAACAGCAATGCAATGTATTAAGAGAAGATATTTCATTGCTAGCGTTTGTTTTCCCATAAGTACTATTATTCATTTTTCACTGTAGCATAAAATAATAGAACTCAAAGAACAGGGGACCAGAAAAAACCCTATTATAACTACTGGAAAAAACAGGGCAGGGACTTAATTTTAGTAGACTATTAAATTCATTAGAGTCATCTTGGCAGCATAACCAACATGGAAGAGAAGAATTACACCCTAAGGAGGTTCCTCAATCTAAAGTGAAACACAAGTCCCAATATGTCATATGAATTTAAGTATATCTGCATTCTCTGCATTGCTCCACATTAAACAGTTTGGGCTCCATATCATTTTGAAGCTAAACAAACAACTTTACTTCCAGCTCTTAACCCACAGAACCTTTCACTGANTCCCAATATGTCATATGAATTTAAGTATATCTGCATTCTCTGCATTGCTCCACATTAAACAGTTTGGGCTCCATATCATTTTGAAGCTAAACAAACAACTTTACTTCCAGCTCTTAACCCACAGAACCTTTCACTGAGACTTCTTCAGGTCCCTGAGCATCAAGTTTAATTCTCTAAACAGTGATTCTTCAGCTAGAACTGATAGAGCCTTGGTCAAAACGCTCATTCATGCAATACCTTCGTCCACATGACTTAGAAAACACTACAGACATGAATCAGAATTGCTGTTCTCATTCTAGAAAGGAGAAACCAAGGCAATAGCTCAGTATTTCAGCTAGCTCTCTACATTGTATCAACAGCACAATCAACAGGTGTATTAATGTAAGCCCTTAATACTGCCATTTCTTAGGTCTATAGAAAAAAGCATTTTTAAACATAGCACAGGAAAGGCAAGTGTGATATAGAACTAAGTTGCCAACAGACTGGCAAAAATGCCAGAATCAGGCTACATAATAATTTGCATATCACATACTAATCATGTATTAGCAAAAAGCAAGCAAAACATATTCGTAGCTTAGTGTATTCTCTTAGCAAATGATGAAACTGTTTCTATAAAATGAAGATTTATGAAACAGTTCTGAAAATAAAGCCTTCTTTAAAACCAAATAAACAAAGTTCTCAAAATTGATACAATGTCAAGCTAAGCATTTCCTTCTTTTCCAGATTTTCAAGCTGGGTCTACTAGAAGTTTCCCTTTTTCAACACTCAAGTTCTTCTCTTCATCTGTGTAGTTGCCTCAAAGTCATTAATTTCCTTTTAATTAATATTCTTCCATACTAGATAATATTGCTAATCTCTCTAAAGAGATCATTAAGATGAAATTACTGCCACCTGCTGATCATCTGAAGAAATCCAAAACATCACTATTTAGCTGAAGACCTGACTTAACAGTTACCTTGCAAACACAGTACCACTCCCACCAGGAAATGTGTAAGGATGCTGTTTGCGGAATACGTGACCCACTCTGCTGCAAGGGATGATTTCTAGACTCCCACCACATTGCCAAACTCTGAATGAGATCTCTGAAATAAAAACATGAATGAAAGGCCAACATCACAAAATACTGTTATTTTGTAATACACCACTTACAGAGAAGGATTTTAGTAATTATTGAAAAAATTAGGCATATCTCATATATGTTACAAAGGCACATCAGAGCCTTTATTATTCTCCAAGCTCAGGAGACATAATCATATTAACTTGGAAACAAAACTGTATGTCTTATCTAATATCTAATCTAAATCTACCCTCTTTCAGCTTAAAACCATTACCCCTTGTGCTATCACTGTACTCCGTGATAGAGTGCCTCCCCAGCTTTCCTGTAGAATCATTCAGTATCTTTAGACAGATTAAAAACAAATGGAAATAATAAGCAGCTCTAATGTAAAGTCAGTGTCTACTTTTTATGACTACTCAGTGCCATTCCTTCCTCCCACATACACAAAATAAGCCATAAAAACAGCATTACTTCAAAAATTAAATTTGAACAAAAAAAACGAATCCACCTAAAACACCTAAAGGTTAGAGAGCACATTGTCTTGAATATTTGTCCAGAGAAAACTAAAAAAAAAAAATCAAACCCAAAAAAAAGAGGTGCTGAGATTTTCAACTGGTGACAGTGCAAGTTAACTGTCTTGCTTCTGAATGGTCTTTGCTTCTACAAGGATCATTTCCTATTTGTTTTACTTCAATTATAAATTCTGTTGTCTTGGGGCCAGTCAGGCATATTCAGGAATCCTCGACAGTCAACATAGTCCAATCTATACACAGATCATCATCCAAAAATATTAATGACAATATTGTCTTTGTCAGTAACTTACAGTCTTGATTTTCCAGTTGAATTAACATCAGATAATAAGCAAAAGTAATTTTTAAAGCAACTAAACATAACATTCTCTGTACATTTGTTACAGAACTGACTTCAGTCTTACACCTCTTATTTTGAGCTTAGAATGAAAGAAAATAAAAAAGAGAATCCCAGTAAACAACTGGTCACTGCTGTTATTAAATAACTTCGGAACAAAAGCACTTCTATGTTTCTACCAGAATAAATTACACATAGATAGAAGACTTCAGGCTTTCCCATACATCGCTCACATTTGGTCCCATACTGCTCAAATTGTAAAAGCCAAGGAATAATAATTTTCTTGTACCACTGTGAAGCATTATTTATGGAGTTTTCCTAGAAAGTTCCTACAGCCTAATGGGAGATGATGCTGCACTCAGTGAAGTCAGCCTAGTGAAAGGTGACGGGGAGATCTGATCAGATATAAGGGCTTTTGAATTAGACAAGCAAATGCTCAGAAATCTAGCATTAAACTTCTTTAAGTATTAGGAAATGAGGTAAAGTGAGATTTCTAGTTAAAAATAAAGGTCGATGCAGTATGCCTAAAGCTCTTTTTAAAAAAAATTATTAATTTGAAGGTTTAATCCAAAAAAATCACAGTCATCTATCGAATGTATGTAGGCATTGAAAAGTATTTCAATTTAGAAGTAACACAGAAATATCTTGTGTCAACTTTTTTCACTATTCATAGTTTCCTCTACCATGTATGTTAATTTGATTAATTCTCACTCCATGAATTCCCAGAAATGTAAACCTACATATATACTTTCAGGTACCTTAGATTCTGAAGAATCTCCCCCCAAAAAAGTAAAAATGACAAAAAATAGCTCTATGGGAAAGGCAGTAAAGGATTAGTAAATAAGGAGAAACTAATTCTTATTTGCACCACATGGATTTTTACAGACAAAGGAATGTACAGAAACTAAAACTTTAAAAAAATCCCATAAACTCCCTTAAGACATCTTTTTTGCTATGCTTAAAGAGGGAGAGAAGAAATTTTAACAATTTCAGTGGACACAGTTTTTCACTAAAAAGGCATAAACAGGATGTCAAACATTCTTCCGTTGCCCGAGATTTTACACTTCTCAATAACAGATTTGCTTTTTTTATTGTAGTGTGTCATTGATATAGAAGACAGGGAATGTCTTAAATCACTCCCTGATTTTAGCAAACTTAAGAAAAGGCTAGGTTTTCCAATGAGATCCCAAACCCTCCAGTTCTGCAGTATATTCTGATCCTCCTACGCTTATCAAAAAGCATTTTAAAGATTTTCAGAACTAGAGTTTACAAATTCAAGACAAGACTGAATATACCTTGATCCACATTTTGTACAACAAACGTGTTATCAGTCCCATTTAGCAACAACGTGGAAATTATCTTTGTGGTAAGAGCTGTCTCTTGGCTAATTTAGACAAAACACTGCGGGCCCACCCCGAAATCTGAAGTTGAGGCTACACTAACACACGAACAAAATATAACAACTGCTCTGTACATGCTTGAAGGAAAAAAATTTTAGTTTTATAAAGCATAAATATAATGTATAGAATGATTTTGCAAATCCATCTAGCAGGTTATTCGTACGGAACATCAAGCCGTTGACCCACAGATATATGCTTGAGAGTAAAGAGGCCTGATAAGCACACACATCGAATTTTAAACTGCACATCACAGATTGCTGGTATCTGGTGCATGTGTCGTTTATTGCCAATTAAATTATATGCCATGTGCTTTTTACTCATCTTCAGTTAATCTGGTATCTATGAACGAATCATTAGCTGTCTGCTGTACTGAATGATTTTCCTTTTCAGGGAGCAGAGAAAAAAACACACCCCAAAGTCTCCATCTCCTTCTTTCCATGCAGAAAGGGGAGCAGAATTCAGCAGCAGCAACACAAACAGCTTTCTGCATGTTCTCTTCTCACCTTGAGCGAGGAGCTGTTGCTTGTGCCCTTTCCTGCTGTCAAGGCCTCAACCATCTGCATAAAAGCAGCTTCTAAATTTTCAGAAAAAAACTCAGGCACTCAAGTTCATGCTTACAGCTAATCAAACGTTTAAGTGCTCTAGCAGCAAAAAAGGTTTTCACAGTGAATGCAAGTATTCCTGCAGTAAGTTTATCCAATAACTTTCCAGAACATTCAAAAAATGAAAACCAATTATGATATTCATACTAACACCCTTTAGCAATATACAGCCAAAAATAGCGAGAAAGCAGAAATACAAAGAAATTATTCAAAATACAAAAAAAGGTCTTTTTTAGAAAGTCTTACTGGACTGTAAGGATGCCTCTTAGAGCCTTTAATTTCCTTACAAGAACGTTAAACATTTGGTTACCGTGTCTCCATACTTAGTGTGCTGGATACAGCAGATATTTCCTTGCAGGCCAGGCATATGCTCAATGCATATGAAGATTTCAGTAACTCAAAATACTTATGGGTATTTACAGGTTCAAGGTATTTTAGGATTTTGCAGCTAGCACACGGAGTAGAGAAGCTTTTATCCTCAGAACTGGTCCTAAAACACATTAGAAAGTCTGAGATGTATCTCTACCCTAAAAAACTAAATTAATGATGGACTGGAACTCTTGAGAAGTTGCAGAGTTTCACTACTCCCAAATGTTTTTTGTTTTAATACAAGTACACCTGTCTTAGCTGGAGAAAAACTTTCCATGATACTGTAATGCAAAGAGCTGAAAAAAACCTACTAAAGCCAGATCTAACCAGCAGGTCAAAGAAGAAATGGGTAAAGCACAAGTTCTCTCAGCCCCTCCTCCCTCTTCCCAAATCCCACTCAGACATCTGAAAATAAGGAATTATAGCAAAAATGCCTTCTCAACCATAAGTATCTCAGAGAGCTCAAGAAGGGGTATAAAATTTAAAAACTCACGAAGTTTAGATGCCAGGTAGCATGGTAATATTAATGATAAGAAACAGAACATTCTTCAGTCAGTTAAGTTTTAATTAATTTCTTAAGGTGAAAGCCTCTGCTCTATTTTTCACTATTAAATTTTAGCAACATCTTAAAACGTGCCTTCAATTGCCAGCATTTAAATGTTATTGTATTTTAATCAATAACTTTAGATGAGGATGTGACTTTCAAACAAGACAGCATTTTTTAAAGTAATTGTTTATCTACATCCAGTACTTTTTTAATTTATCAGCCAATGTTCATTGAAAAAGAATTTCACTGCTTAATGAATGAATGCTTTTATTCCCTCATATTTAGCATATAATTCCTACCTCGTTTTAATTATTTCATTGAAATAAACCTTTTGGATTTTGCCAATAATGCATGTGAAATTTTAACTCTGCTTTTAACACTCTTTGCACAAAACCAGGAAGATCATGACTCCAGGACAGTAAAGGCAAAGATGAAACATGCTTTCTTTCAAGACTGATCTGAACATAAATAATATACATACCTAAGTTTTCTCCACCCCAAACATCCATCATCATGTCATACTTCCCTAGTTCTTCAAAATAGGATTTATCCATCACAAATAACCCACCAGCTATCATCGGTGTCCTACACAGAGAAGAAACATTACATTAAATACTTACAGTACCATGAACTGCGAGGGAACTATTATTTGCACCTGAAGGTTAATACCTCCTTGGAAAAAATCTGCAGTGTTTTTGCATGCAACTAATTTTGCATCTGTCACTTCAGATGTTGTCTGCACACAATTCTATGGCGTATATAGCATTATGACCACCTTCCGAGGCAGTTTCCAAATCTCCATTTGGCTCACAAGTTCCTTACGTAAAGGGTGGCAATCTGTGCCAGCAATAAAACATTAAAACTGATGCTGTATTTTTAGCCCTCAAAACATACCAACTTTAAACAAAATGACATCTACTTTTTGTTAAGTGTAAATAATTTACCAGTGTGCTTTAAAGTATTTTTTTTAACTACAATTTATTTCTGAGAGTTTTGTAGTGCTACATAAATATGAATGAAGTTTCAGGATTAATGAAAGCTATAGTAAAGATCCCCTTTCAGACTCAGTTCTAACTTTTTTTAGTTGAGAACTCCATTCTAATAGAGGGAGAAGTGGCAGTACAGACATACTTTATGGGAGCAACTGGATTTCCTTGGCGTGCTCTTCTTTGCTCTGGTGTCATGTAATCCCACTTGAACACCAGGTTCCAATCAAAGCCTTCAAGAAGAAAATATTAGAGAGCAGGATGTTAAAAAGACTGCTGTCATCATTCAACTCGTAGTAACATAATGTTGACTGAAAACACTGGGAACCGTCATTTAAATTAAGAATTTGAACTTGTACAAACTTCTAGGTAGAAAAGAAATGAGTAGGAGTCCAGATGAAAGGTAAAGCAGCCGACAGGACAATAAAAAAAGTCATCTCAAATACAAAATAACTTTGATTTCTCTTGTGACATCTATTTTACAAAGTAAGAAACCCAGCCAACAAGTGACAAAGCAAAAGCCTTCTGTAGGAACACAATGTCACACGTTCTTGCGTCAAATAGGACATCATATGAAGATCTTCCAGCCATTACAACTGCTCCCAACAGTCTTGACTATACAATTGCATTTTAACTCTTATCAAATGATCACATATTTATGCTTACACAAGCTTTATGCAGTACTCTTTGTACTCCTCTATCAGCAGAAGCTACCACAAAGGTCACAACAGGTTATGTAGCTCTCACTTATCTCATTAACATTTATTTAACTTCCTCCTCTGCCACTGCATGCTTTAAAGCGCATCATTTTTGAAACCTGAGGCAAGTGCTAGAGAGCCAAAAACCTTATTCCCCTTACATATGTACATGTATGTGTGCAGCACAGCAACAGCTGGTCTGGTCCTTTCACGAGTTAAGCACAGAAGCACATAGAGATCACTACAATAGACTCTGCCAACAGGTCACCTACAGCACCTTTCTACCTGACAACACCTTGAATTACCTCCTGTAGGCAATGACACACAGCTGCTATAAGATGAACTTCCTATAGGAAACGCTTTCAGTGTCACCCAGTTTTTGAGCTGGGTTATGTACAGAAGTGTGAACATCTATTAAAAAAATCCCACCAGGTCCATAGCTCTCTTGCAGTACACCCAGCAAACCAGCCTTACACAGACTGCCTGCTGCCAAACATATTTAGATCCTAGGAGGTCATGTAATGAACGATTTCCAGATTTCTGGTCAATAGTTTTCTTTCTCCAGCATAAAGATAAAGCAATTATTTTGGGGGGAAGTGGGGAAAAAGCTAAAGGTAAACAGACAACAAGTAGTCATACAAATTCTCTGTCTGCATCCATAGAGGTGCACAGTAATGACTGATGCAGAGTTGAAAATGAAACAGTTTTCATTTAACTCACAAAATATTTGTCACACACACTCTACAGAAATTATCCTGAACGGTCTTTACAGCATGCATGCCAACTCTCTCCATGTTTGAGCATTTCATGAAGCGTTGCACTGTAAAAATGAAACTACTCCAAAACTCCAAGCAGCAAACCAGTAAAATGGCTACATCTATAGTACTGAAAAGCCTCCAGCATGAAAAGTAAAATGAGCTCCAACATTTCCATGCAGTTAAAAAATCGCATTTCATCATACATACCCAGCAAGATTACTTGCATCTGGGAGAACTTGAAAAAACCTACTGTTCTCCAGGAGAAGCGGTAGAGATAGAGTTACATATACTCCAGTGAACACAAGGGGTCTCTTTTGGAACACAACACTCTGTTACAAACTCAGAACAAGTGTAGAAATTGTCTACCCACAAAAACTGGTTTTCCGTCTCCATTTTCACTGACTCTGGGAAAAAAATCTGCACTAAATGAGATAATATCAGTAACTCTGTAAAAGGAGTATTTTTAAACACAAGTGCATATCCAGTATGAAATTCTATCCAGTGTAAACTGCATCATAGGCATACTCTAAATTATTAGATCTCCGTTAACTACAGTTTATACCAGTAATTAAAGTGTTTCTCATGGCAGCATAAACACTTTTGCAAATCCCCTCTCAAAAAGAATTTGTGACATGAAGTGCATGGATTTAGTAGTGGCCAGAGTTGGGAATTATTTCAGCCCCGTCCGCTTTAAAAGGTTTGTAGCATTTGCTAGGTTGCTTGTCTTGGGTGATTAAGTCCTTTCAAAACAGACCAGGCACAAATGCTGTCCCAGCTGTCTCAGCTCTCCATGCTTCAGCCACACAGATACCGTATCTAAGGCTGAAAGCAGAGTTTGGTTTCCGCATTTAGACTTGGCCCCAGTCAAACTGTCCCATGATGCCAAGTGCTGTAGAGTCTCTAACATAGTAATCTGTCCTCTGGGAACTGAAAAGAAATATATTATTCATGTTTCGACAAACCCCCAAATAGCTGTTAATACCGGTATGTTCAAAATTTCTATTGTTAGCATTAAAAAAAANAGAATGGTATAGAGATTTCCATACTCAAGGTATAATGAACACATTGGGTAAAAGCCTTCAGGTTTTAATAAAGCTGGCACACAGATAATAGCACAGAACTATACATTAGCATACTGTGAATATATGCACTGTAGGTGTTATTTCAAAATGTTAATTGAAAGGATATAGAACCTCTCACCTCCCGATCACTGACAAACTTGAAGCATATGCAACATTATGCAAATACTGCTTTTATTTTAGCTTACTGGAACAATGCTTGGTGGCCAGTTACAGACTAGTAACTGAAAGAACAGGCTTCAAATTGGTTTTTTCCTTCCTCACTCAATAGTCCATTCAGAAAAAAGCTGAAATGCTGTGGGAACAGCATTGCATAATTTCTGCATCATGGCTCATCTTGTATCTTTATGCCGACAGTTCAGTT
>VZTO01015102.1:5062-19256 GCA_013400615.1 Syrrhaptes paradoxus
CTCTTATATATATTTAAATTTACAACATTAAAACAGACACAAGAATGTAGACTGTAAAAGATGCTGGATTCAGGACAGTATACATAACATTTTTTGTTGAAAGTCCTACTGGTCTATTCACTAAGGCTAGACAACAAGTCGTACAATCCTATTGGCTGCATGTTCTACCATGGTCAAGATGAATAAATGGATAGAGCCAAGGACCTGCGGTCCAGCCTGCCGTGGTCCAACCTACTGTGGCAGATGGGAAACAAAATATAGGACCACTGTTTGATCCCCAACTTCATATCTTGCTTCCTGGAAACAAGTGGAAACAAGACTGTAGTGTTTTAAGTGACTAGAGAAAGATAGCAAGGAGTGGCATTTCAACATGGATAAGATAACTAGGCTTGTGATAGTACTGCACCAAAAGAGCACACGAGACCCCACTACTTACAACATCTGGTAGTGTCATTCAATGACTCATTGACTTCAGAATACATGTATGCAATAATAAATAGATCAGTTATGCAGTAAGGCAGTGTGTTGAACATGCATTCGTNTATAATACATGTATTTATTCTAACATGTAACTGTGTAACAGCATTTCTTTTCTTTTCAAATAAAGGGTTTTAAATTAGAAGGTGTAAACAAATCAAGAAAACCAGAAACAAAACCCCAAAACAAACTAAGCAGACAATATACTATATGAACAAACAAAAACGTTATGCAAACAGTTTTATGGTAACAATGAGTCACACACTGTCAGCAGAGGAGTGTTGAAACTCGTAGTAATAAATAGCTCCAAATTAAGAATTTTCTACAACATTTCCTTGGAAGACAGACCAGTATTTCTTCTTTTATGATGATCTTGCAGAACATCTTTACTCTTATATATATTTAAATNAACAAGACTGTAGTGTTTTAAGTGACTAGAGAAAGATAGCAAGGAGTGGCATTTCAACATGGATAAGATAACTAGGCTTGTGATAGTACTGCACCAAAAGAGCACACGAGACCCCACTACTTACAACATCTGGTAGTGTCATTCAATGACTCATTGACTTCAGAATACATGTATGCAATAATAAATAGATCAGTTATGCAGTAAGGCAGTGTGTTGAACATGCATTCGTCTTGTGGACTGGTACACCACAGAGAGATACATGATACCATACACATTCATTAAGACCAAGTATTTTCGTTCATTTTTGTGTGTTTGTTTTTCAAGGCTAATCCAGGCAAACTCTTCCAGAACATTTTCTTCTTGAGAAGAGTAGTCCTCCGAGTCTTGTCATTTTTCCTCTTCCTTATCAAGAGATGATGACTGGCTCTAAGGAAAAATAAAGCTGAAAGAGTTGTTTTGTTTTATCCCCCTATTTTGATTGCATCATTCTGAATGTTTCATTTAAAGAATAGTTTTTGATGCAGCCAGATAGAAATCCTCATGAAGCTCCAGATGTTTCCAGGTAACTCTGTAGTTTACGGACTGTGGTTTTGTCCAGAGAGCAAAGATCAAAGTCAAACGTTGTATTTGTGATATGAAAGTGTCCAGTCTCTTCTATAAGATTTACTATCTGAAAGGAAAGAAAAGATGCAGTTGAAAATTTCAGTGGTTTTACATGCCCACTGAATGTGTTAACATACTACTAAGTATTGTATGAGAGGCAAAAAACAAGCTCAATTGCCCCAATACTTGTAGGTTAAACCATTATCCTTATCACTCACTTCCCTTCTGAAAAGTACTATGGTCCAGACTACAGTATCTTGAAGTTTTTTTAGAACATCATCAACCATAATGCTAGCCTACACATTGAGAATTACCATTGAGAATATATTTTTCAAATGTTATAAGTAAATCCGCATATTTTCTAAGTCAGTCTTTAAAAAAAATAAAAAAATAAAACAGCAACATCCCCTATCCCCAAAGCCCAAACTAATAATAATTTTTAAAAAACCCCAAACCAGGTAGATATCTGCCTGGAATAGCTGCTAAGCAGGTTACTTTAGAAAATAATCATCATAAGCCTTTCTGCAAGTAAGGGAAAGAAATAAAGCCTTACAGAATCTAGCCCATATCAAACAAAAAAATGTATTCAAGAGCACTCACATCAACAGTTAGTTCACATAGTAGCAGTTATTTCTTGAGTAACAGACTTAAATTAATTGTTTTAAACAAAATCAATAATGAAAGACTCCTACTAATGGTGTAAGATCACTTCTTATGGTGACTAATCTATGATCATAGCCTTCATTCAAACAGGAAACAGAAGAGCTGTTAGGAGTTCTTGAGAAGAATGACTAAAATATCTCTCCTGCGACGTAGGCTGAGAGAGCTGGGACTTTTCAGCATAGAAAATAAGATGGCTCAGGGCAGATCTTACCACTATGTACAAATACCTGAAGGGTGTAAATAAGACGGAGCTAGGCTCTCTTCAGTGGTGCCCAGTGACAGGACCAGAAGCAGTGGGCACAAACTGAAACACAGGTGGTTCTCTCTGAACATCAGGAAACACTTTTTTCCTGTGAGGGTGACCAAGTACTGGCACAGCCTGCCGAGGGAGGTTGTAAGGTCTCCATTCTTGGAGATATTCAAAAGCTGTCTGGATATGGTCCCAGGCAACTGGGTCTAGGTGACCCTGCTCGAACAGGGAGGTTGGACCAGGTGGTGCCCAGAGGTCCCTTCCAAGCTCAACCATTCTGTAGTTCTGTGAAATCAACAGTACATATCTAATCTGTTTCTTTCTGCAGTTCTGACATTTGTAGTCTCTGAATTGTAGTCTATATTTTTAAACACTGGTCATACGCAACACTGAATTGCTGTAACAAGTAACTCCAGATATGTTAAGTTCTAGGATGTGCATCTACCTAAAAAACCTATTCATCATCTTGGAAAGCCAAAGCATTCTTTGTCAGATATGGCTAGTGCAGTGCCAACATAACAACACTATTACATGGCGTTTTATTCCACAAGACAGACAACACAAGTGAGCACACAGAAAGGCACCCCCCCCTGAAGTGGGCCTCTGGGTAGTGTCATGGACTGACAGAATTAACATGAAAGAAAAAAAAAAAAGGGACAAAAATTATTGTTACCAGAAGGAAACTTTCAGAAGTATTATTTGTCATTCTCATTTTTGGCACTCTCTTTAGCCTCATCTAAAAGAGAAGCTAAGGAGTCAATCCAGCCTCCTTTTGTAAAGTTAGGAATCTTATCTTGGGGTTGGTCTTCGGATATCCACTGTGTGATAAACAAATGGCTGCACAAGAAGTTTACAGAAGCCAAGGCCAGAAAGATATAGCTATGCTGAACAATTCTGTGTAAAGCTTCCTCACTTACAATTACTAGCCCTCCTAACCCCCACAGTAATATACATGATTTTAGAAACAAAGTTTACATAAATGTGTTAACACATGTATTTTTAAACAGGACTGTATACTTTAAAAAATTGGTAAGCACTTTTATTGATCAGGTTCTGCTGTGGGCTTTTAAGGTCTGGGCCAAGGGAACTATAAACATCTTAAACATGTCTCTCAGCCAGCCCTCAAGAAATATAGCCACTATGCCCAAAGCACCTGCTAAATCAGAATGAAATGAACCTCAAAAGTTTTAATGGATGTACAAAAATATATCTAGATAAACCCAGACAGCTCAATGAGAAACACCTGCCTGTATGCCAGTCAACGAGGAGTTCATAACTTACAGAATTAGCATATGCATCCTTACGCTATTCAGAAATACTTCAAAAAGAATAAAAGGTTGAGATTAGTTGCCAGGAAGTCTGACAGTTGTAATATTAAAAAAAACAGCATTAAAATGTTTTATTCCAAGAGCTCAGGATGCAAAGAACAAAAATATCCCATTTGTTCCTGATGTAGTAAGCTTTGCTTTTCTGCTGTAATGTACATTTTTGTTTACATAATGTTTCTCCAGCTCAGTTTCATCATTATCCATCATAGTACAACTATTTATCTGCCTTTAAACAAGCAAATGGCTGTGTGTGTGTTTAAGGAAGCCAAAGTGCAACTAATGACACAGTCATTTTTCAATTTATGGAGGGGCTTAGTCCATTTGATAGTTTCCAGACCTGCAGGCTGCCCCTTGCAGAAAATTCTCAGAAGATAGCTCTCATCTGAAGATAAGCACCTTGTGGACAGGAACAATGTAATTTTCAGTAGCGCTGCAAGCTCTCAATTTCTTCCTTATGCCTGTGCTGTCTAGTGCACTGGTTTTAAGACTTTTCACAAGCTGAAGCTATGACTTCTGATGTCTCAAAATAAGAGGCAAAGTCTTACCAGAAATCTTGTTGCCTTTCATGGGCTCATGCTAACATCATCCTCACTGAAAATGCAGAATTAGGAACCCAGCTTTAGCCGGGCAATTTGAATATATGCCACACACAGCACTAACAACTGATTGCAGACTCAGTTATCCCTACTATTTCACTGCAAATCCCAGAGTTAAAAAAAAAGCCTCATCACTGTGAATCCGAAACCCTTTCTCTACAGTGAAAGAGGCAGGAGATTTATTTTTAAAATGTAATTTCAGATCAATTTCTGTTTAGCTGTGGTCCAATATTCACATAAAAATTGCTCAGGCAATTCCCACAGGACTAATTTCTTGGTCAAATGTTCAGGTCTTTTTCACCTGCTTTATCCCTCTTGGACAATTCTTATGTATCTATAAATATAATTTTACATCAGGATTACCTAGCTACATATCCAGGCACTTACAGTTCAGTATCACATCTCTCCTGCCTCCTCCCTCTTTTTTTTTGTGGATTAATTTTAGTAAAGTGTCTCAAAGAGAAAGTCCTCTCTTGGGAAAGAGTTACACTCTCACAGAGAAATTTTTTCTCACTTGCAACTGTCCTGCATTCCTATTTGCAGTCATGCCTACAGAGTTCATAACAACTGAGACTGCAAAAACCTGTCCTCTCCTTTCCACATCTCTCAGCATAAGTTTCAAAAGCCAGTGCTTTTGAATGACCAATGCCTTCATTCTTCTCTTGCAAGTCCCTTCTCTAAAAATTCCCTAAAAGTCTGTGGACAGAAGACTTTGACGTGCAAGGCATTATTATATGCCCTGAGAGAAACTAAAGAGAAGACAGTCACCCCTCAGGAGCACACAGTTCCACCACCATTCCACTTTAACACTGCCATCACCTTTAAAAGTCTTGCAGCTACTAGCAGTTTTCTGTTGCAAATTTTTACATTCAATCCCTCTTCTCATGTAGTAACCACCATCCCTTTCCACAGTTTTATCCCTTGCTCTCCTGACCTTTGTACTTCCTGTAGTCTCCATAAACTTGTAATTCTTAGTGTAGAAGTTACACCTGCACTCCTACAAACTTCCTCACCTCTGTACTCTTTTTATTTCTGTGGTCACTGGAAGTTTTTTACACTCATTACATAGCTGCAAAGCAGTAAGGACATTTAAGATGGGATGACGGCTTATTTGTATTGCAGAGAAGCACTGATTCTCTGCAAGTTATCCATTCAGTATTGTGAACGCATTTCTTTAAACTGATAAAATTGTATGAACTAATGAACTACAGAATTTTAAGGGATTAAAGGCTTTAAAATTAAACTGTGTTATTTGTTTGGTAACAGCAGATTCTGTCAGCTAGTGCAGACATGCTAGCAGACAACTCATAAGTAACTTAGCTTTTCCATTGAATTCTGGCAGACCTCCGCGGCCAGTATTAGGCAATTACCAGCTATCAGTATAGAACTGCACCACTGTCCTAGCCTGCAGAGTGTGGCCATAAATCCAGTTTCCACTGGAGCTGTATAGACAGTCCGCAGACACTCTAAATTAAAGGAAACAAGCTGCAAGAACAGTCTCCCAGGAAACAAGTCAATGCTGACTCCACATGAACCTAACTTCTGTAATACAACTAATTAAACACTATGCTATGAGAAGTCATGGACTACAGTATTAAAATCATACTCACCACAAGAGTTGTGAGGTGAAGGTCAATGAATCAACGTTTTCTCTTGTCTGATAAATACACTCAGAAGAAAAGGTCTGCCTTTAGTTTAAAATGCATAGGAATATACTGGTTTTTTTTTCATTTACTCAGAGTAAAATATTCTGAATTTCCAGCTCAATTATGTCTTTTTCACACAGTTTTTCCTTATATTAGTAACTTCCCATGAAGCAGATTATAATGGTATTCTAACATCAGACTGAAGAAACTTTAGTGGATGACCCATCATTTTTCTAGCAAAGGCAAATATTTCTTCCCCACCAAATACACTTAAATGTTACTAGATAACAAAGACCATTATGGATTAAATTTGAACCATCCTTGACAGCAATTGAAGGGAAAATACAGCAGAGCATAAGCAAGCCAGGAAGTTCCTGGAATGCATTGGTAACTTCCTTCTCCAAGTGACAGAAGAACCAAACGAAGAGAGGTGATGTGCTGGATCTTGTTCTCACCAACAAGGAAGAAGTGGTGGGGAACGTAAAGCTCAAGGGTAGCCTGGGCTGCAGGGACTACTAAATGGTGGAATTCCAAGACCCTTAGGATGGTGAGGAGGGTGCACAGCAAACTCACTCCCTGGACTTTGGGAGAGCAGGTTTTGGCCTCTTCAAGGATCTGCTTGGTAGAGTTGCACGTGATAAAGCCCTAGAGGAAAGAGGGGCCCAAGAAATCTGGTTAATATTCAAGGATCACCTCCTCCAGGCTCAGGAGCCATTGCATCCCAACAAAGATGAAGTCAGGCAAAAATGCCAGGAGGTCTGCACAGATGAACAAGGAACCCCTGGACAAGCTCAAACACAAAAAGGAAGCCTACAGAGCATAGAAGCAAGGTCAGGTAGCCTGGGAAAAATACAGAGAAATTGTCCAAGCAGCCAGGGTTCAGGTTAGGAAACCTAAAGCCCTAATAGAATTAAATCTGGCCAAGCACATAAACGCAACAAGAAGAGCTTCTGCAGGTATCTCGGTGATAAAAGGAAGACTAGGGAAAATGTGGGCCCTTTCCAGGAGGAAATGGGAGACCTAGTTACCCAGGATATGGAGAAGGCTGAGGTACTCAATGAATTTTTTACCTTCGTCTTCACTAGCAAGTGCTCAAGCCATAGTTCCCAAGTTGCAGAAGGCAAAGGCAGGGACTGGGACAAGGAAGAACCACTCACAGTAGGGGAAGATCAGGTTGGAGACCATCTAAAGAACCTGAAGGCGCACAAGTCCATGGGACCAGATGAGATGCATCCATGGGTCCTAAGGGAACTGGCAGATTAAGTTGCTAAGCCACTATCCATCAATGTGATAACTCGTGGCAGCCTGGCGAAGTTCCCACTGATTGAAAAAGGGGAATCATAACCCCCATTTTCAAAAAGGGAAATAAGGAAGACCTGGGAACTACAGACTGGTCAGTCTAATCTCTGTGCCTAGCAAGATCAGGAAGCAGATCTTCCTGGGAATTATGCTAAGGCACATGGAAAACAAGGAGGTTACTGGTGACAGCCAACATGCCTTCACTAAGGGCAAATTGTGCCTGACAAATTTGGTGGCCTTCTACGACAAGGTCACAGCGCTGGTGGACAAGGGAAAAGCAACTGATGCCATCTACCTGGACTTATGCAAAGCCTTTGACACTGGCCCACATCACATCCTTGTCTCTAAGTTAGAAGGACATGGATTTGATGGAAGGACCATTTGCTGGATAAGCAATTGGCTAGACGGCTGTACTCAAAGAGTTGTGGTCAATGGCTTGATGTCCAAGTGGAGACTGGTGATGAGTGGTGTTCCGCAGGGGTCAGTATTGGGACCAGTGTTGTTTAACATCTTTGCTGGCGACATGGGACAGTGGGACCGAGTGCACCCTCAGCAAATGAGCGGTTGACACCAAGGCAGGTGGTGCAATCAACACACTGGAGAGAAGGGATGCCATCCAGAGGGACCTTGAGAGGCTTGAGAGGTGGGCCCATGCAAACCTCATGAAATTTAACAAGGCCAAGTGCAAGGTCCTGCACATGGGTTATGGCAATCCCAAGCACAAATACAGGCTGGGTGGAAAAATGACTGAAAGCAGCCCTAAGAAAAAGGATTTGAGGGTGCTGGTTGATGAAAAAAGCTCAACATGAGCAGGCACTTACAGCCCAGAAAGCCAACGATGTCGTGGGCTGCATCACAAAAAGCATGACAAGCAGGTGGAAGGATGTGATTCTCCCGCTCTGGTCTTGTGAGATCCCACATGGAGTACTGCATACAGCTCTGGAGTCCTCAGCACAGGAAGGACATAGATCTGTTGGAGTGAGTCCAGAGAAGAACCACAAAGATGGTCAGAGGGCTGGAACACCTCCCATATGAGGACAGCCTGAGAGAGTTGGGGTTGTTGTTCAGCCTGAAGAAAAGAAGGCTCCGAAGAGACCTAACAGTAGTCTTCCAGTACCTGAAGCAGGCCTACAGGAGAGACGGGGAAACACTCTTTACCAGGAAGTGTAGCGATATGACAAGAAGTAATGCTTTTAATCTGAAAAGGGTAGATTTAGATTAGATATTAAGAAGAAATATTTTACTGTGAGGGTAGCGAAGCACTGGAACAGGTTGTCCAAAGTTCTGGATGCCCCATCCCTGGAGATGTTCAAGGCCAGGCTGGATGAGGCTTTGAGCAACCTGGTCTAGTGGAAGGTGCACCTGCTTGCGGCAGAGAGGTTGGAACTTGATGATCTTTAAGGTCCCTTCCAACCTTAGCCATTCTATGATTCTATGATCCTATTTGCTTGTAAAATATTTCTTAGGATGACAGGAAAATTCTTATTGGAAGGGATTTTGCTAGTCCCAACCCCTGCCCAGAGCAGGCTCAGCTGGGGGGTCAGATCAGGCTGCTCTAGGCTTATCCAATCATGATTTTAAAAGCTCCAAAGACAGAGACAGCACAATCTCCAGGACTCCCTTACACTGCTATACCACCCTCAAAGGGAGAAAACATTTCTTGCTTGTTTTTATCTTTGCTTTGCAGAAAAGGTTTTGAAAATGTTTTTCTTTTTTAAAGATTCACATGAAGCCACATTAAGTCGTGTGCTCTGCAGGCTGCTGATACATCCCTAGTGGAAGCTGGATTTATGGCCCCACTGTGCTGGCTGTCTGCTAGTAGTGCAGTTCTGTACTGATAGCTGGTAACTGTGTAATACTGATTACAGAGTTCTACCAGAAGTGAAACCATTCAAAAGCTACGCCTTCAGTAACTGGGAAAGTAGTGCTTAAGAAGAAAAGGTAGGGCATAAATTTCAAATTCACTTTTTAAGCTCTAAGAATTAATGGATAACAAGTGGAGAGTGTGTTGCAATTCCTACCTTTTAGCCTCCTGCACAGTAATTTCCCAATGTCAATAAAAATTTGCCTCTACCACCTTCTGCAAGTGTGCTTTGGTTTCCTTTGTAGACAAAAGGGAACTTGGGAAACAATGGTACATTAAACACGAAGGATAACCAATATGCATCATTGTGTATCAGAACTATGAAATTTGACAAAGCTATCAGAATTCCTCTTTAACTAATTACATCCTTAACCAAGGTCTTTCTTTTCACTGACCTCTCAATCTTTACTTGATTGAACTTGAACTAATAAACAGATTAATGCTGGGGCTTCCAAAGTATTTTTAACACACTTAGATAAGTGTTGAGAAATTTGGTGAGTCATTGTACTAATTTAGAAGCGGTAAAAATTTCCCTCTTTACAATATGTCCACAGCTCCCATATAATTGCACTAAACATAATAAAACCATCTGCGCTACAATTACACTGCTTTCTTAACAGGGCTTATTGTTTAATCTTCACAGTTTGTAATCCAATAGTACCTGACAATGCTGCTCAAAACAAAGAATAGTATTCTTTTTTTCTTACTACTGCATAACATGTCAATAAATTTGGAGCCTTCTTGGCTTGAATATTTTCATATTTTACTCCTTCCATGACTTCAGAAGTCTCAATTAATATATTGTGGTTTTCCACAAAGTGAGTTTTGCTTTGAGTTTCATGTTTTGTATTTGCCATAGAAAAGTTCTTTAGTTGTTTCTGAGAAAATGCCAGTCATTTTCAGGAAAAAGCAGTGAGATTTTTATCAAGTCATAGTGTACGTCTGTATCCATTCTTGCATCCTGTTTTCATTATTAGTGATACAGTGTGTTTAGAGACATAACAATGAATTGGTGAAAAATTTAGCTCAACTAGGGGTCTTTTTTAATTTGTCATTTAATGTGACAACACAATTCAAAGTATGTGTAAAAATTCCCTAAACTGTACTGAAAGTGGTAATGGGCTGTATTTGGATTATATAGGCTTGAAGGCTATTAAACCTGATTATAGAGTTTTAGATTAAGCGAAAAAAATAGATGTGGCTTCCCAATTTAAATGAGCATACTGTAATACTGCATGAGAGTGCTCCTCACCTGCTGCAGTACATGTCTCTCTCTCAATGTCATTAATCTTCTGTGAAGCTCTACTAGTTCATCGAGATACGCCTAGAAACAAATCCCCCCCCACAAACAACTTGTTAATTACGTCACAGCTATGTACTTCAAAAACTTCAGATGTCTTCAAAAACAATACAAACGGAAATTTTACTTTGTCTTCTTTCAGATATATTTTCTTATTTAGTCGTCTGGCTTTCTCTAGCTTAATACAACACAAATGTAAGTTTTTGTGGGTTTTCTTAGATACTTCATGCAGATGAAAATCTTATCAGGTGGCCCTTTGGTGTAGAAGATAACCTCTATATCTCAATTGTGACAAACTGTCAAACAGACTGCTCATACCAAAGCAGTGTATTTGGAAAACATCTCCCACCTCTCCATATAAGACCCAAATCCAAAGGCTCAAAATTAAATATTTTTCTTTAAAGCTACAAAATTAATTTTCTGTGTCAACAAGCAGGTAAGGGGAGAAAGATCAAGTACAATCAATCCAATGGTAAATTGCATTGTCTTCCTTCTTGGGATGTCAAACAGGTCCCACCTCTCCATCCAGTTATCAACTTTTTCCTTCAGCCTGAGCCATCAGAAACCTTTTTGTCTTAAAGCAGAGAGATGCAGCACCTAGCTTAAGAAACCAAAAAGCATATGGATCAGGCCACTGAAAATCTAGCAACAGACACTGAAACTTTGGTCTCCTGCCTCACATTATCACAAAGCTGACACTAATAACTGTGAAATATGAACCTTCAGAGGAACTTGTCCATTCTGGGAAATTGTGCTATGCTCATTCACACAAGGACTTACAACTCCTACACATGGCCAACTGACATGATTTTAAACAAAAAATGTCTTTCTCAGTATTAAATGGTAAATGTTGCTTAATTATCATTCCAGATAACATGCTATGTCATGCTGCCACTTCTTAATGCACAGCCCTCAGAAAGGATTCTGGAAAAGATTTTTTAATTGATCGATTTATTGTCTAGGAATACATCTATGAATTCCCCTTTTCAAAAGTTATCACTTCATCTGTGAAGCACAAACCAAACTCATGGTGGGGGGTAGATAAAATAAATAATAGAAGGCAGATTCCCAACCGGTGACATTCGTCAAATCACCACATGTATTGAAGAGAAGAAAAACACTTTCAAAATAGCACAGAAGAATTACAGAAGAAAGATTTACAGAAAAAAAAGAGAAAGATCTGCACCTAAAGGAACCTGAAACAAAGATGTACCAATTACTAAGATATTAATTCTGTAACAAAAGTTGGTGTTTAGTAAATACATTAATATCAGATTTGGGAATAGTTTGCTGTTACCTCATTCTCATTTACCTTATCACAATCCCCATTCTTGATTTGTTTATCAGATCTGTTTTGCTTTACTGGACTTTTCACTTCTAAAATCTGGAAAAGAAAGAAAATCCTGTAAAAATCAAATGTATCATTGGATACAATTACATATGAAAAACTCTGCTATCACTTAATAACACAAAGAATACAACATCTGGAGAAAATGTTATCAAAACTCAAAACTGAGCTTTTAATTCTTTAATCCATACAACCTACTTATATTTTTCAGAAAAAAAAAAAAGCAGCCTACAGAAAATATTGAGTTGCTGGAATGAGGTGATATTGATGCTATTAATCCTTAAAATAATTAATTTTATGTCATTTAAAGCCTCCTCAGCACTTTTTTGTATCATTTGCATGCTGGTAGGATAAGAGGTCTGATTTCGCTGATACAGAATGATGTTAAGGTACTCTCCAGTGTCTTTGAAATGTCATATGATCAGTATCTTTTTGCTGCTTTTTTTTTCCCCCAGTGCTGTCTCTTTCCTTCTACAATAGAGATTTTGAAACATAAGTCTTTGAAATTACTACGAGTTGTAACTGGAAAAAAAAAAAAGTCTGATGGCAATTTCTCTTGCATTTATACGGTACTCTTCCTTCAATGCCATACAAAGCTATTTTCTACCACATATACAAAACAAGAGTGCTTGCTTGAATCACAGTCAAGAAAAGCATGTCAATAAGCAGCAGAACACCATTTTTAATATGAAAATTTTACACCTAAAGTGAGGAATATTTGGGGGAAACAGAACTGTTGATCATTCTACCAATTTTTTTCACACACAACACACATTTTTTTAAGTAAAGAGTTAAAAATAACATCACCATGTCATTTCTAACCTGGAATATAATCAGTTCTTCCGAAAGACATCAAAGGAAAATAAATTATCACAGATGAGGGGAGATTTTGTTTCACATTTCATTGTAGGTAAGACTAATGTCACTGGCATGATTATCCCCAAAACTACACTGGACAGTCACAACACAGGACAAAACTCAGCAAATAAAACAAGGAAATCAGGCCTGTAAAAGCAAGTCTTCTAGATTAGCAAGAAGGCTCCCTAGCAGCTTTCTGTAAATTCCCCATCATCTCTGCTTCCCTTGGTACAAATTACTAAAATTGCGTTTATGCTCCCCAGGGTGATCAGCACCATAAGAATACAGCAGGCAGGAAGCTATTTTTCCCTATATACCAAAAGTGACTGCAGATCTGAGTCAACCTTACTTAAAGATTTGCTTAGCCAAGAGTGATATATGGCCAGTAAGCAAAACATGTTTTTCCAAACAAAGAATCTCAGCTCTTGGCTTCAGCATCCCTGGGGTTACTGCTGTGTAGGCAAGGTTTTAACAGAAATGGANTCTTTTAGATGCTTTTCTTTTTTTTTTAAAGGAGGAAAATTCTTGGTTTCAAAAAGAACCTTAGCAAGAACACAGTACATTTGAAAACACTGCTTCCTTACAGTGTTCTTGATCTGTAGTTGAAATTTAACACCTTAAGAGCTTGTTTAGATGAGACACAGCACTAATCACATCTGAGAAAGCTTACAGAAATATTAACTGTGTCTCAGCTCTTTAGTTCTACGAATGGACTTAGTCAACACAAGCTTGATTTCATCAGTCAAAAGCATCATCCTGGCAAGCAGCACTATACTACCAAGCAGAGATTTCAAATGTGGCTACGAATCCAGACACTTTGAATTCTCATAATGCTTCCCTAAATTTCTGATTTTCAGCTTGATTATAAAATTCAGCTCAATTATAAAAACGGAAGAAGTTACGTGACACTCAGTTGGAGCTGGCACACTGCTGTTTGCAATGTCTAAGTGCACAGGTAAACCTTCTGTCTGATCACCGAAGGGGAAAGGAACACACAAGATGTGACTCAGTGGGCTCCTGATATTTGGATTTACAATTACTGAACAATTACGTTGCCTCTGTAGAAGTTAGTCTTCATGAAACAACAAGTCAGACAGATGTTTTATTTCTCTTGTCCATATATCTCCAGTAAATGCAATATTCTTCATCTTTATAGTTTGCTTTTTTCCCAAAAAAAAAGTCTCTCTTACAGACTTATAACTTTTGTACACATCAACTTAGAAAAGCCTACAGAATTTCTGGTGGACACCAAGAATGCTTTCTCAACATGGAATCTCCTTCCTCTCTCTGTGCACAAACTACTTTTTCTCCACAGTGTATTTAATCTTAACCAACATGAATAACAATGTTTTGGTTTTCCACTATCAGTAAACTTGTAGTGGAAATCTTGTTAGGAAAACAGTGACAAGTAAATAATATTTTCTAGATATTTGAAGCAGTTAACCTAAGAGATATAGGAAAGACTCATCCATAAAACTCACCAGCTAAACCATAAAGTTTTGTTAATACATGTAGACACTATTCTAACTATATGCATTGGGTCTGGCTGAGAT
>VZTO01015103.1:0-20369 GCA_013400615.1 Syrrhaptes paradoxus
ATGAACAACTCTGTTGTTTCCTTTTCTTTCAGGTGATTTTTAGCCTGTGTTATTTGAGACCAAATGTTATATACATTCAACACCTGCCAAGGGTAACATGAGATTATTAGATTGAAAACCATAGGAAATGATATTTACATGAAATGAGAAGTGTTTCTGACAATAACAGGACATCAGAATTAGAGAAATACAGTTTGAATTACAGTTTCATCTTTTTATTGAAATTTAGGGTGGGGTTTCTTTTTGTTTTAATGCCTTATGATAACAAAGAGGTACTGCTGGGTTTTAAAGTGTGAAGAAAAGGAGTTATGTAAACACAATGATCAGCAAAAAATTGCTAAACTGCATTCCAAAGAAATTTATATATAAAATGGTTGGTCAGCTAACATTAATAGGAATTTGTGTTTAGAAACTGTTGTTTCAAAAAAATCAGGCAAATGCTTCACCTAGCAAATCTCTAGTGATCTATAAGCACAGGCTTTGGGTTCAGCTAAATATTAGGTTTTTACCATTCCCATGCCCCCTCAATTATCTCTGTTCTCTCCAGTTTTCTGTGACCATTTCTCTCTCTCCACTTTCCATTTCCAGTAAACCTGGGAAAGTAGCAAAATTTGCTAGTAACCCAGTGTTATTTAAGTTGACTAAGACAGGTAGACAGTGTGCAAGAACTATGGAAAGCTCTAATCACTCCAGTATAAGCAATATGGTTGCAAATCAAATTTCATAGGGAAAACCAAACCAAAACAAAACCAACAACAACAACAAAACAACAAAAAAATGCACTTTCTGGAGAGGAACTAAACCATTCTTAAGACCTTTCTTAAGACCTTCAAGTCTATATGCATCCAGAAGAGCTGATGGTGTCCTAGTAGGCAGCATATACGCACAGTGTGAGATGTCTGTCTCTTTTTAACAAAAGTGAAAAAAAAATCCCCAAAATACATTGGGTTGATAGGGTGAAAAATTGAAATGGAAAGAGCTTAGAAAATAGAATATGACAAACTACTGAACAGACTACTAGTCTGTAAATTCACTTAATGCTAGGTGACAAAAAGTTATGCTGGCTATTGTAAACTATTTCTATGGTTCCAGTTCCTGCTTCAATGTGGGGTGTTGGGCTGGTGGTTTGGGGTGGGGTTTTTGGTTGGTGCTTTTCATATATTTAATTTTTTTTATCCAGTGGCAGTTCAAGGTAAAATAAAACAAACATTTTTATTAAGAGGAACTAGACAATGCAGGGATTCTCTTCAATTTTGTTACCCCCAAAAAGGGTGGTCCAGAGTCAAGCTGTTTCCTAGACCCTCCCTTTTTAGACCCATGACTTGTACATTCCTGGGAGTACAGACCAGCTTTAGGAGGGAAGGATGTTCTCAGATAAAATCCTGTTAGTTCAGGTTCACAGGGAACCTGAGGCACAGCTCTGTTCAAACAGGTTGCAGATTTCTCTTCTTGGACAGTTATTTGAACCACTAGGACATCATATACATACTCATTCCTCCGCCTGTGTTTAAGACTCTCTTTCTATATCCCAGCTGGAAAGAGTTGCCCAAGTCTAACCTGAGAATAAACTCCTGTCTTCCAGGGGGATAAGTAGGGCTTGAGACACACTCTTGTGCTGCCTTACTCAGTCGTAGGAGTCCATGCTGGCTCCTGTGAATACCTCATCCATCCGTAGTCAATAGTCTGGAGGGGCTAGGGTGTCTAATTCATTGGCCTGATTTCCATTCTGGCTACTGGCTGACTGAGTTTTGGGATCACAGTATTCGTGATCCCTTACTGGACTGGAGCTGCACTTCCATACAAGGAAAAAAATAAAACCATCTTCTACAGATTCCCAGCATATGGATAATTAATTACACCTTCTCCTTTCAGCTTTCCCTTGTACTATTAACAGTTCATGGATAATGTGCAATTAAGTCCTCTTCTTGCCTACTTCTAAACAATAAATTCACATAAGCTTTTTGGGGTTTTTCTCAACTAGAAAAATACCATGTGCAAGTTTTGTTAAAAACAGCAAGGTGCTCTGACCTTTCTGTTCGTGAAAACTTAGAATGTTATGTAGCAGAGAAAATCAGAAACAATACACCTCCCTCTGTTTCCAGCACTCTGACATGCTCAGAGATCTTGGTGACATGAAGTATACATAATTCATCAACAACCACTCTCTGAGTACACTTTCAGCATGTTTGCCAGTGGAACTCTGCAACCTCCTACTAAGCAATTTCTTATGGCAAGGTCAGGGATCAAATAAGAAATGATCCAGCAGGCAGATTAGATAAAAAGTGGAAGACTTGCCCCAAAGGACATGTTACCTCTTCTCCTTGCATTTCTAGCTTTGTTGATAAAACAGCTTATTTCATGAAGAAAGGCTAATAGAGACAGTATGATGAAAACTTTGCTGAGATAATAATCTTTAGGGCAAGAGCTCTATCTGAAAAAAAAAAATCCTGTTTTATTTAACGGTAATATATTGGCTTTTTATATATCTGATGACTTAGTGATGTTTTTCTTTCCTTTTAAACAGATGTAATCTGTTTGTTAACAAAAAATAGCCTTAGAAAATGAAAGATCTATATTTAAATAATACCCACATTAGAAGGGTTTTCTGTGGAGATTTAAAGTTAACATCATGTCTGCAACAGCATCTGGTAGACAGGCCTTCTAGTGACCTTCTCTGAGTTCCTTCACCAGCTGCTCCAGGTTTGTCTTTCTCCTAGCTCAAAGTTGGTAGAACGATGTGCTCCATTCACCACAGCCTGTGGAAAGCCCTCGCTGCAGCAGGTGAAAAATGTGAAAGGGAAGGAGCAGAAGAGAGAAACTCCTACATACTGTCCATACCCTCCTCCATCCCGCTCCCTGTGACACTCAGGGTGGGCAGAAGAGTCTTGAGCAAAGGACTGATGCTGAGTCTGGCAGAGGGGAAAAAGAGAGGTGGTGTTTTACTGTTGTCTTTGTTTCTCACTATCCAACTCCATTTTAGTTAGACCTTCCTATTGCATGGCTGAGCCTGTGGACAGCTGATACAGCCCTCTCAGTAAAGGAAGGTAAAGATCCTCCCCAGGGGGCTGGTGCCCAGGGTCTGCTCAGCTGGGCAGAAAAGAGGATTGGAAAGGCAATCTTGCCATAACTGAGTCTATGCTGGAGGACAGACAGACTGTGCAATCCTGAGCCAAAACTTTTGACAGTTTCTATGAGGTCTGTATTTTTTCCACTTGTCTTATAGATGTAGTCAGGCCCTGGCCTGGAGCAATAAGAGGTCCTATGTGCAAATGGAGAATCAGTAGAAAGAGTGCCTAGTTAAGGTTCCTAAAAGGAGAAAGTATGAGGAAACAGGACAATAAACAGTAATGGTGTTCCCTTTCTGCAGTAAAGGGATTTCATGAGTCAGAGGACAAGCCAGTAAAGCATCTGTCCTCCACAACTTTGTCTAATTATTGCATCCAACTGCATGTTTGCCTCCTTGTCTTCCAGTGGCAACAAATTCCAGCACTGTGATATCTCAAAAAAAAAGAAAAGAACAAAGAAAGAAAATACAAAAATAAACCTTGAATTTATTTTAATTTTCTGGCTGTTATTTTTATTGTTTGTCTCTTAATTCTGTTACAGAAAACAATAAATAATTTATATTTGTATATTTTCTCTGTAACATTTATGATTTTAGAAGCCTATGTCATTTATATCTGTTCTAAACTAAAGGACCTACATAGTTTAATCTCTCCTTAAATAAAAGCTATTCCATAGCTCTGGTTATCCTTGCTTTCCTTTTCTATGCTTTTTCTAGTTTCACCATGGTTTTTTGAGGCGGGTGACCAGAATTGGAGAAAATGTCCAGATGGGGCTGTGATGTTGATTTATACCATAGAATAAGGATGCTTTTTTGTTGTTGATGTTATTTTCCTGGGATTTTCTGACATTCAAACTGCATTTCTGTAGCTGCTTAGTATTTAACTATTTTTAAAAAAATATTTGTAATGACTCCAGTATCTCTCTCCTGGGTGATAATACGTAGTTTAAAGTGTATGGTTAGTTAGGTTTATTTTTCTCCTTTTGTGTTTCTTTCTGTTTATCCAGATTGAATTTCACCTACTGTTTTGTTATCCAGTCACTGGTACATTTCTATTCAGTCAGCTTTGACTGTTCTCAACAGTTTTATGTCATTGGCAGGCTCAGTCACCTCAGTATTCTCCCACTTTTTGTGTCAGTCCTGAATGTGTTAAACACAACACATCACTGAAGGGCCAACTAGCAGTCTTCCCTTGTGAAAGCTGATCCTGTGTTTACACCAAGTGTTTCCAAGTTCCTGAGCAGTTAGACATCTGTCTGTTAGAGGTCCCTAGTCATGTGAAAGGTCTCTCCTCTTCCCCATCACCAGTCTCCTAAAAATTATGAAGGCTTCTCACCTTTTGTCTGGCAACAGTGGCAATCCCAGGAGGATTTTCCATGTCTTAAATCATGTGAATACCATTTTTATGATAAACATTCCCTTCACTGACAGCTCTCAAGGAGGAAATCCCAGAAGGAATTCTGGTGACATGAGAAGCAGTCCCCTTGTGCAACTTGCCAAAAGTCTAAAGAAGAGAATAAATCTAAGAATTGTAATGCACATAGATGTACATATGTGCTTATTTTTAGCTGTTTGGGTTTTTTTTTCAAAACATATGGTTTATCCTTTTGAGGCAATAAGTTATTTAATTGGGATGATTGTGTCCCCGTGTTCCAGAAGGAGAGAGTCCACGGTCTTTTCTCTTTAGATGTCTAAAAACAATGGAAAAGCAACATACCTTAAGTTCTTCACTGGGGACAGCTTTATTCCTTAGTGTAAGTAGTACTTTAGAAAAAGGAGAAAAGGGCATTCAGTGGTGGCTGGGCTACTTCTAAGCAAATTATAGTCACTTTTTTCCCAGATAGTGCAGCCCTGGCATATTTCTGAAGTCAGAGTCTCTAATTTGTGGAAGCTGGCATAAGTACAAATCTGTCCCAGGATTTGTGGCATTCACCCCTCACAGAATTGGGCCCATAAGTATTAGTGAAAGATTTATTTTTACATATTTAAAATTAAAGGCCCTGTCTTCCCAGAAAACTATCAGAGTAAACTATATTCTTCCCAGAATATGCACATTGCAGATAGACTTTCCTGAAAGGAAATACTCTACAATAATTACTACCAAAAGCGTAATTCTGTGCTTTCTTGGAACAAGAGAGTGCTGGAAAGAAACCAAGTTATGTATTTAGATATTTTACATGCACAGCAAGGCTGAATTTTTTGCTTAAATACATGTATTTTGGCTAATGCTAGAAACTAACTTGTGAGAAGGTAAGAACCTTCGTTGCCTTTTATAAATTAATAAAAGTTGGGCTGCTCAGCAATTTGCAGATTTGGATTCCAGTTATATAGGGTATTACATAGCCAGCTACTGAGCTGAATAGACTTGTTTTGCTGAAAGACTGGGCTGAAAGAAAAGACTTGTTTAGAGTATGCCAAAGAGGTAAAATGAGGAGAGGGTTTTGGGAAAAGATTACGGATGGGTATAATTAGGTGAAATATCAGGAAAACACTTTCTAATTGTGAGGCTTATTAACCTACAGAACAGTGTCTCAAGGGAACCATTTCAGAGGCAAAGGAATCTACTAGCTGAAATACAAGCCTTAGTCTTTGCCTTCCCTATGTTTCATATTCCTTACCCTTTCATAATGTGTTCTTAGCAGAAATTGTATTTTCTATTTAAAATATATCTAATATGTGTATTTTTATATCAATGAAGATATATATATATACACACAGGCACACACCCCTTTAGTCTCTCTCACTAGATCCCCCTCCACTCCTTCAACGAACAGAGTAGCTACAATATTTAATTTTTGCTCACTGTGTCTGGGACAAGGTCAGCTCTGCTTAGACTTGATCATGCAAACATTTACTCATGTAACTTATCTTACTCATAGACTTAACCCAATTACTCCATGTTGAAATCTGTATAGAAGCAACAACTTCCATGGTAATGACCGTTGAAAACACTGAGGTCTAATATTGCATTTCATCCTAATAAATTAAGGAATATGGGGTCTCGGAGCTGCAGTGAACCATAGTGAGCACTGCTAGAATGGTTCCAGTCGTGGTTTTGTCCTGTGACAGCCAGCATCCTCCAACACAACTTCTGGGCCTAGTTCGAGAGTTAGTAAGCTCCCAATAAGTGAGGAAATGAGTTTTAGAGAATAAGAGAGTTTAATAATTTGGCCGTGGGCTATTCCATACCAGATGGTCTCAGAGTCAGAGAACAATCCTGGTACTTCCAATGTATCGAGTTAATGTTTAATTTTGAAAATTTACATAATCAGTTAGATTCCACAGCTTCTTAGTATACAGAAATGTTTATTTGCTATCCATTCTCTCAAACAGATTTTGCTTTCTTGCTTACTGAAGGTAGTACTTGGAAAAAAGATTACTCAACTAAAATTCTGTCCCCTTTTTCAATACTATGTAAATTTCCAGGGTGGATTTTTTTTATAATGCTGATTTGTTTTCTTAGCATCCATTTTACACTCTCTCAAAACTCAGAGATACGTTTGTGCATAAGACCAGACCATAAGTATGTGCATCAACGTACTAACAAACCTCAAATGAAGTACATATGACAAAACACATAATAGACACTGAATTTGACTATATTGGTTTCAAAAGAAATGCAGAAACTTTCCTTTTTCATTTTCCTCTTAGCTATTCCAATTATATGCTTTTATTTTCAACATTATTTCTTTAAAACTTTTAGGTAGTTTCGTTTCTTTGTGAAATTCAGGGCTCAGTGCCAATTCCCATCATTTAATTATTGTCAATGCATCTTGACAATTGTCAGTGCATGTACAGATTGGCAAAGACATATGTTAATGTTGATTTGACTCAGAGTGGGGGTTCACAGGAAGGATTTAATTCCATTTTTTTCCACCCTCTGTATCATTCTGAGCCTTGTTACTCTCCTGCCTTCTTTTATAGAGTTAAAACTACTCTTTTGGTGTTTCCCCTGTTGACTGTTTTGTCTTTGCCATCACCCATATCCTGAAGACCTAAAACTAAAAAACCATTTCCTGTATAGCAGGATTCTTATTTTTCACATTTGACTTTTTGAAGTTAAGTCATCTAATGTGAGGATCACCTGATAAATTCCAACTATATACAGGGCAAGCCAGTTGTCAAGACTCCATTTATATAGTTCTTTCACATGATTAATTATGTTTTACAGAAGGTATTTAAAGCAGGTCAGACTGAGACCAAAAAGTGCTTATTTCTCTCATCATTACAGATGTTAACAGCTGGACTTAGGTGATGTGACTCTGCTCCTTATTTACACAGTCCATTTAAGCTTCTGTTTTCTGTGATAAGACAATATCTGAGTGAATCATTCTTGCCTAGCTTTGACGCTTATCAAGATGGGATAAGTTGCCCTATTGAGATCCTTGTTCCTCTCCACTAACTGTCAATGAAGTCCAGACAATTAGCCAAGATGATTAAAGTTAGTGGAAATTGGGCTCAATGTACTTGAGATTCTCAATCCTGTGTCCAGGATGCAGTATTCACTTTTTCCATGGGAAGAGAGAAAACACTACACAGAGGAGTCTTAGTCCTTCAGTTTTTGCACAGACTATTTACTCTGAGCACATGTACTTAAGCTAGCTGCAGTGGGCTAATGCCCTGTTATAATAATCCAGCTGATCTCTTTAACTGGAGCTATGAGGTCCTCTTGAACTGTTACCTGCTTCAAGCCCACTAGCTGGGCTACAAAAACCATTAAATCTTGAGTTAGGTACACTAGAAATGTTCATGAGCTTTGTCTCAGTGGCTAATATTCTCTGCTTTTAAATATTGTGCTTTATTTCAAGGCTGTCTCTTGTTGACCTGAAAGCAGCCCTGAAGAGAAGGACTTGGAGATGTTGGTTAATGAGAAACTCAACGTGAGCCGGCAGTGTGCACTTGTAGCTCAGAAAGCCAACTGAATCCTGGGCTGCATCAAAAGCAGCATGACCAGCAGTTTCAGGGTGGTGACTCTCCCCGTCTACTCCACTCTCTTGAGACCCCACCTGGAATACTGCATCGAGCTCTGGGTCCCCCAAGACAAGAAAGACACGGACCTGTTGGAGTGGGTCCAGAGGAGGTCCACAAAGATGATCAGAGGGCTGGAGCACCTCCCCTGTGAGGACCGGCTGAGAGAGTTGGGGTTGTTCCGCCTGGAGAAGAGAAGGCTCCAGGGGGATCTTATAGCTGCCTTCCAGTACTTAAAGGGGGACTACAGGAAAACTGGGGAGGGACTTTTTATAAGGGCATGCAGTGACAGGACAAGGGGTAATGGATTGGAAGAGGGCAGATTTAGAGTAAGTATTAGGAAGAAATTTTTTGTTGTGAGGGTGATGAAACACTGGAACAGGGTGCCCAGAGAAATTGTGGATGCTCCATCCCTGGAAGTGTTCAAGGCCAGGTTGGATGAGGCTTTGAGCAACCTGGTCTAGTGGAAGGCATCCCTGCCCATGGCAGGAGTGTTAGAACTCAATGATCTTTAAGGTCCCTTCCAACCCAAACCGTTCTATGATTCTGTGACCTTTCACTTCTATACAGTACTTGAATGCCAGACCAAAAATCCTTCTGCTATACACATGACCTTGTTAAATCTTCAGCAATAATACACATTTTCCAATTCTTCCTTCCCTAGTATTTGTCTCGTTTCTGGTGCACGTTCCCTCCAATGCAATAACACATTCTTCAGGTGTGAGTACTGGATCTGGACTCAGTGTTGCAGTTGTAGCAGATGTAATGTGATCCCCTTACACCTACTTCATATTTCCCTACTTGTAAATTCCAGAATCATTTTAGTTCTTTTTAGTCACAGAATAACAGCACTAGCTTAATGAGAGTATTTTTTTTCCTGTCGTGGTCCTTTCTTAGGTAACAGTGTATGAAATAATTCCTCATCCTTGAAGTGTGGCCCAAGTATTTTGTACTTACATTTCAAAATACACATTTTTTCTGCTTAACTTAAATGGTACAAGTGACTTTCAGTGAACTGTATTGACATTTACCATTCTGTTGTTTTGGGGTTTTTTGTCACCCAGGAACTTCATTAGTAATCATCTAACTCTTTATTACAAATTATTATCACAAATATTTAGTGCTATATCATAGACAGACAGTTTCTGTGGAACTTAATTTAAAAAATTATGAGTGATGACGTTTTATTACAGTTGTATTAAATTGTGGAAGAGATTACAGGAAAATTTTCCTTTTCTCAGGGAACTTCCAATTATTGTTGTTTTTATTAAGCTGGTAAATATAACTCTGAATTTATAGATATAAAAATGACACGCTGAAGAAAACATCCTTTTATACACATATAATTGCAATTAATAGAAGAGAGATGCACGTCAAACTTCACAGATATTGCTAACCACAAAACTTGGCAGAATAGCTGCAGTGTTACCAGTGCACTTACTGCTGCAGATACAAACTTGTGTGTGAATTTTGAATTCAAAATCTCTCCTATTTTTCCAATCCTTGAATGATTTTTCTCTGGTCTCTTCCCCTCTGAATATGTATATACCACATATTACAACTTACACAAAATGCACATTCCTCTTAAATGAATGTTACGCTACTGTTTAAGTGTATCTGGAAATAAATTTATCCTTTTTTGGAATTTTATTTGATGCTCAGTTTGATCTAGATATTTTGTATGAACCATTAAAAAAAAAATTACTAATTTTAGTGTTCATAACATAATTCTGCAAGAAGGCAAACAAAACAACATGGAAAACAGGTCCCGTAAACAGAACATTAAAAAAACATAACCTCTTGCTGGAAGTTCACATGAACAATTCATCTGGAACCTCCTAGGGATTTTCACAGTATAAATACCATGGTTTTAGTCTAACCTTCAAGTAGGAAATGGCAGAAATGCCAAACTTGACTACTTTCTCTTCATGGAGAAATAATTATTCACATTTACTATCTGCTTTTCATAAGAGGAAGAAAATAAAGAAAAAAAATCCTACAAAAAAAAAAACAAACTTGTGAGAAGTCCATGGCAGAATGCCAAAGACAGCATTCAAAATTGAGAGTTAAAATCAGAGGGACTGGATTTGTACAAGTAGAGACTTAGCAGCATGATATCTTAGTCACCCCTAGTCACCCTACAGACAAATGTGCCGCCTTTTTTTGATTTTCTAAATATAGAAAAGAAATAAGGAAATAAATTATGGTTTTGTGGGTTGAATATTGACCTGGGTTTGGTTTCTGTTCTGCTTCCAGTCTTACTTTGAAGATATCACTGAGGGTCAAATCACATTTGATGTTAATGCAGCACAGTCAATAAAGTCATGCTGCTTTAATCCTTCTGAAAATCCTGTTGACAATATTTTCATGCCTCAGTTCCTTACCTGTGACACTATAGCTAGTACTATTTCCTTTCTCTTGCCCTTTGTCAGTCTTGCTTATTTACATTAAAAACAAAACAAAACAAAAACAACAAAAAAAAAAACCCTGTGCGTACCTAATTGTCTTAATGAATGCCCTTAGCGCAGAGCTCTGGGCACTCTCTTGTCCACACAGGAAAGCAAAGGATTGTGCTCAAGGACACAGGTCAATTTATGCTCCAGTTTCTAATGTTTCCAGAAAGCTGTTTTTTCTGTGCTTTTGCTGTTTTGTTAGGCTAGCACATATACGGGAATACCCTACAGCTTCACTATCAGTTGAGCAAATGCAGTCTAAATCCAGAAAGGCACAGAAGCTTTGCAGGTATTTTCTTTCTTTCATGTACAACATGGTCCAGGTTGGACATCTAGCTGATCAGTTCGGTCATGATTTGCAGTTCTGAGGGTGGTCTGAGGTACCCTGCTGCCTTCTTGGCCTCTATAGAGCCAGACTCAGGTTTACAGGTAACCAGTGTGCAGTTCTGGAGCTCTGTTTCTCCAGTTTCATTGTGATGCAGCATCCAGGGATTTTGTCATTGCTTTTCTTCACTGAAGTACAAACTGGTGATGCACAAACCAAATGATTTACAGTGAAATCTCTACCGTATCTTAGTACTTCTCGTTTCTTGAATTCTGAGTGGATACACCAAGGGAACAGTCTCCTCACAGTTCTCATTTTTTTTTCCTGTGGCTAGGAAGCAGATATGCAAAGGTGATCTAATTGCATTGGATGTCAGAAAATTATCTCTTCTGAAAAGTCAAGATTTCACAGAAGCTGGTCTGGTGTTTTTAATTTGTTTGCTTGTTTGTTTCAATGCAATGACTTAGAAGTTCCTCTCCTAGAGAAGGAATAGTGATACTTAAACTTAGTCTTCTAACAAGGGACAAATAAACATATGGAGAAAAGCACATCTCTGTTCATTAGAAAAACTGTAGACTGTACTGCACCACAGTAGTCAGCTGTGACAGTAATTTTGACATTCCTTTGCAAATTAGCCAGGCTTTGTGAGTACAGGTCTACTTTACTGCACAGGGGGGTTTCAGCTCTTGGAATCTGGCAGGGGTTCAAGATCAAAGTGTTGCTTTGAACCCACTTGTTAGCCATGCAAAATAAACACAATTCACCTTGCAATAAAAAGCATCAGTGAGGGGGGAAAAAAAGAGAAAAGAACATTTTTTAAAATCCTTCAAATGCAAATTCAAACTTGACACTATTGATACTAAATTAGATGGAGGAAAATTATTAAAGTGTTGTAAAAAAAATATCTACAAGCAGAATTCTTCTGCAAACAGGGAGAAGTTACTTTTTTTTCCCATGATCACAATTGCAGACAATGCTTTAAAATACAGAGAGCATCCTAATGTTGCCATTAAAAAGTTCCCTGGCTAATTATTTGCCAGTACAACTGTTCACTTCCTGTGGTGGATTTATGCTAAATCCTGTTATTAGTCTTGCTCTGCAATTGCTATTGTCTGTGACTGGAAGCAAGGCTCAAAGGCTACAGTCAGCCTTTTATTACAAAACATGTGAATGGAGATTTGACCCAATGTTCGACCACTTCCCCTTTTGGTTTTATGTAAGCTGATGAGCCTTTCCCTATAAATCACTATGTTGAAATGAACTTTTACTCTTTTTCTTCTTCTTTTGCAACCCTGTAGAATTCCGGATTTTGGTTTTGAGTGGTTTTCTTTCCTGCCCCCAAAAGCAACTTCTTTCTTTTTTATTCTTTTTCTTTTTCCTTTGTTAAAAAAAAAAAAAAAAGCTTTTCAGAACCATTTCATTACAAACTATCAGCACGGTCTCCTACATCATGGGAAACCTGAAAGAAATGCTTGAAGTTTTGAGACTAGTGTAATTCTTGAATTTTTATGTTTAAAAAAGAAAAAAAAAAAAAGGCCCCCTCTTGTAAGTATACTTCATCTAAAGCATAGCTAAAAAAATAGTTTCTTAACAGGCAGAACGTAAAATTGAACAAATTAAAGATTTTCTATCATATTGAAACTGGCTATGTATTTCTCTGAAGTATTTTGTACTTTCTGAGTTCAGGTAAAATTTGGCATACTTTTTTATTGGAAAATAAAAGCTTGTTAATGTAAATATGTAGAGATGCAGGGACAAAAACTATCTGTAAGACTGAAGTATTTCTGAGAGGTTTGGTCATTACAGATGGAGTCCTGCAGTCACTGGACAGAATAAAATTCTCATTAATGTAAAATAGCCAAACATTCAGTAAGGGTAAAAGGAGATTTACTTGCATAATTATGTCCGAGCTAGGTACTTGGTTTTTTTGGCACTTGAGTCACATACCTGTTGTTCTTTTAATTTATATTTAAATTAAATTATTTAAATTAAACAAGCCCGTGGAAATAAAACTTATTATTGAAGTATTATTTGTAATCTTTTTCCTCCTCATACCAATATATATTGAAATACTTGAAATTAAACTAGTATGGCTGAAATCCCTTTTCTCCAGTTAAGTTCCCTGAGATGTGACACTGACTGAAAGAAAAATAAAACCAAACTTGCAAACAAGTGAAATAGAGGTGGATGCAGGGAATTCTTAGACCAGTTCCTTTCACATTTATGTAGGAGAAAAAGAAATCTTCCAATGATATGATACTTTTGTACAGGTTGCTAACAAATAATAGCGTAATAGTTTTTAAAGAAAAATTAGTCATAACTGTCCAGTGGAAAACCATTAATAGTTGGCAGCTACATATGTCAATATGGAAAAAGTGGCATGCAGCAAGAGCCTCCCTCCAGCTCATTCCCTTTAGCAAGTTCACAGAGATCCACATCTGCTGTTGGGAGAAAGTGAGATTGTAGAGTAACCAAAATAGCTTCTTTCTTTCAGATCCAAAGTCTGAAGTGCCTTCTCCACGGTCATACTAAAAGCAACATCTTTATGAAGGCCACAGGATGGAGTCATCTATATTTGTTCACCCAGATGACCATTACATCTACCTCTAGACAGGAGGCTGGTTCATATTCACCCTCCAAACTCAAAACACACTGAGAGCAAAGAGTTCAAACCACTAAGGGTAGTGTTCATGAGGAGTTTATTAATAGTTGGCTATTACCTGGATTAACAGTTAATTTGTCATGTTAACCCACTCGTGCATCCTGTTGAGGCAAATCTTGTCTTCCCTGACCTAAAAAACTGGGCTTTGCTCAAGGGCACGCCTCAGGCAGTGGGATAATTTGCTTTCTTTTTTTTTTTTTTTTTTTTTGTTTAAAATTGGTGCCACAAAAAAGTAGTGAAAATGCTGTGGCTATTGCCACCTCAACACCATCCCCACTTGTTTTGCTGTGGGCACTTCCCAGCAGAAAAAGGAGCAGGATTTTTCCCCTTTGTAAGTTATGATTTTAAAGTTCTTAATGTTTTCAGATTTTTATTCTTAAAAAACTTTTTTTTAATTGTTTTGACTTCTGTTTTTCTAAAGCATCTTTTACAGATAGTTTTTTCAGTTATTTTCTAAGAAACAATGCTTAAAATGCTGACCTAATTTGAGGAGAATGTATTTAAGGAGAATGTTCTATGTATGACCTTTCTGAGAAAGTCACAATTTCTTCGTGTAATCTGAAGTGCCCATCATAATTTCTATAGACTTTGTTGACATCTCCTGCTGAGCATAGTGCTGATCAGCTTCTGACTTCCTGGGAAAGAGCTCCACTAACAAGGCTGCCCCTATTTCTTCATGTTAGCAAACATTTCTGCCTTCTGGACTGAATCCTCCTTGCCCTGAAGACAGTGGCAACTTGCTCTGTTGCTGTCAGTGGGATGAGGAACAGCGTGCCTGAAAAATTTGCTTTGCTACCATGTCCACAAAATTCAGTGTTTATTTACACAAAATATTAGTTTGAGGATTTTAGGTGAAAAAGGGAAGTCAATCTTTTGTGGAAAGTGAGGTTTAGTTTCTAACTAACTATATATATGTCCTGTAATTGTAATTGACTTATTAAATGCAGAATGTCCTGAGTTTTAGTGTGTGCAGACAGTGAGGAAAAGAAACCACTCCCAGATCAATGAATTTTACACAATTTATTCCTTCCTGGGACTTAGAATTTTGTTTTGCAAGTTTAATGTGACTATTTACAGTGCTATTAGAAATCAAATGAGTCGTGATTTATTATGAAATTATTCTGAAAGTTCATCATGTTTTCACTAGTAACAAGACCACATATAATAAAAGCTATTAAAAATTAACATTTGCCTATAGTTACTACACAGTAGGTATCTCCAAATAGTTTGAAAGATGTGTTGCATAGCACCAAGTGATAATTGTTGACAAATGTTAGTTTTTATAAGAAACTTGGAAGATGAAGTGTACAATGGATTTATAGCAAAAGTATTTTTACATTAACATTATTTTTTCTGTGAAAATAAACATTTTTAGATTTTCTTCTTCCCTACTGATTTTTTAAATTTAATTAAAAAAAAAAAAAAAGCTGCTGATTCATTTGGCATAGGATTGTTTTGGGAGGCATAGTAAAAAAAACCCAAAACTAACAGAAATCTGTAAAGTGTCTAATTTTACTCTGGAAGTTGCAAAAGATGAAAAATTATATATATTGTCCTGTTGTAACTTGTGAGAGAGAAGAGAAAGGAATCTGCCAATAACCAGTACACTGAAAAGGGTGATGGAAACAGTTCTTACTCAGTTCTTCAGTGAAGAGTAATGTTCAGAATAAGGTTGTGTCTTCTGAAGATAAAGATACTTGTCATGTTGCTGATGCACCCAGACAAAGGTGAAAACTGATGAGTTTTCCCACACTGTGCAGCTGTCCTACATCTTGCATGGACTACTTGTTTCTATCAGAGAAGACTATGAAGTCTAAGTTTCCTATATGGAAAGGTGGCCCTATTATAAACCCAAGAATCAATCAGAACAACAAGCCAGTCTGGGCACTGTTTAGACAAGATTTCATGCAATGCCATTGTCAACTATTACTCAAAACAAAGGCAGGTCCTAGAGCTGTGAGGAAGCTACCTGAAAAAGAAGCCAAAATACCTCAAGTTAGCACTGGAGATAGGACTGATTTGCTGCTGAAGTGAACCATCATTACAGTGTTTTCACCTCCAAAAAAGCAAAGCAAAACTTTCCCTAAATGATATAGCTTTCCTTTCAGAAAGAGTATGTATGACTGATATTCTTACTAAGACAATATAATATAAAATTAGTGAGGGAGGAGGGTAATAAAGCATTTTACATCAATACTGAAGTCAAATCAGGCCCCAGATGATGATAACTTACATTTGAGACTTCAAAATGGCTAAAGTGATTTCACGCACTTAAAAAATCAGTACTGCACTAAGATACCACAATAGAATATTACAACAGAAAGACCAACAGTTGAAAAGAACAGCAGCTGAAGTATCTATACTTCTTATGGGAATCTTGTCAAAGCAAAAGAAAGCATAAAAGAAGATAAATTAGTAGTATTTGGAAAGAATATATTTTCCACAAAGTTAGTCATTGTCATCTGTAAGAATATTTTCATTAATAGGACGATTCACAGTGTAGTTCCCAAGTCATTTTATCTCTAGTGTCTGTTTGCTAGGCTGTGTCCCAGCACTCTTTGCAATCAAGTCCTTGGCATAGCTTCATGTCTTCTATGACGCTGCAGGTATAAATAATCAAAGGCCTGCAAGTCTTCATTCTTTCCTTTTGAGGTTTCAAGTTCATGTTGTCTGTATTGTGTTATTCTCCAGGCTGATGGATCTTAGGCTGAAATTTAGATTACTGAAGTGCAGACATCCTCATCTTGACACCTAGAAGTCTTGGACTCCCTCTTGGGTTAATGGAAAAAAAAGAGGCACTTTTAGGATGTGATTCATCTCATCCCAAATCAGATATCCAAAATAAGTCGGATGAATCAAGTCTTAAAACTGCTTGTTTCCCTCTGCTTACTATAAAGGGAGCCTGAGGCAGCTAATTCAGATATACACATGCCAAAATTTGCTTCAGTGAATGCCACTCTTGAGAAAGTGAATTTGATATAGATTTGGACCATATTTTCAAAAACATAGAGGGTTCAATAGCTTCCATTGTTTACTGTATTCCCCTGAGAACAATGAGAAGTGTTAAAAACTTGTTTGCATCATAAGATATGTTTACAGTATATGTTATGCGCATGCACAAGTAAGTTCTGCTTGTGTTCCAAGCTGTAAAAAGCCACGTGACAAAGGTAGTACATTGCCAAACGCCAGCTAATACACCCCTGGAAAGATTTCCTAATTTAATTCCCAAGCTGTATGATTGCTGCTAGAGAATAAAAGAAACAGACTTTATGTACTTGAAAATCAGGATAGGATATGGTAGTTTCTTTCCATTTCTATTTTGCAACAATGTTCTAGTTCTCAGTAGCTCAATTAGGACACTTACATTGATTCATAATTGATTTAATGAGGAGGATGATTTAAATGCAATATATTGAGACAAATAATTAACTGCTGTGCTTTTTTTGGAACGCTGTTTAATGATGCTGTCCTAGATCCAAATGCAAGTTCACAATGATGCATTCATAGGGATGTGACAGGTGATAATAAACGTGTTAACATTCAACTATTGTACTCTAGCATGATCCAAGCAGGATTTCCTCTTATTACCTAGTTTACAATAAACTTTACTACAAAGCTGAAACAAGAAGGACTGCTCCAGTGATTTGCAGACTGCTGTAATTTTTGCTGTCTTGAAACCCATAATTTTATAAATTCTGTTTTCTATCGAAATGAGCCTTGAAATAATGTACTTTCATAGAAGTAAAAGGACATTTTCCCTGAAGGTGTTTAGCTGCAAGAATGGCACTATATGCATTTGTTAGGCTAACTTAAGGTGTATTTAGTGCTCCTTGTCACACAACACAGATAATTACTAATAGTATACTCAGAGGAGCCTCTTCCTGTTTTCTGCCTAAAGACAGTGTTTTCAAACTTTGCATGGGAGAATTTAAATTACAAGTGAGCCACTGTGTTATCTTGGTTGGATCAGTGGTTCTCACTTGTCTTGTCTTGAGGAAAAACTCTTAGATTGATTTGAGAATGACATGGTGATCCAACAAAAGTAAAATCTTCCAAGTCATGGGAGTTTTCTCCTTTCAGAGATGCATCAGCAGACCCAGGACAAAGTTTTGAGGCTATGGGCTGATCTTTATGGAAGGAGACAGAAGATGAGGGTGGTTGCATTGGCTAGGGAGGACTCTTTGTTGTCTGTTAAGCAATTACATGGGTTAATAAAATGTGAGGTCTGTGAAACTGCAACCTATTGATCATTTTCCTTAGAANTGTATTACTGCAGTTGGTAAAAAAAAACCCTCCTTAAACACAATGGAAAAGGTCCTGAAAAGACCACTGCCACCTGTTTTAGTTCAGATATTAAACTAATGTTTAAAATACTTAACAAGCCTCTAGCATTTATCATCACCAGTTCACAGATCAGGAGCTTGTGATTTTGAGGGGGGGAAGCCTCTTTGTGCAAGGGGACTCCAGAAATGTAACTGTGCAGAGTAACCATTTAAAGAACAAATGTGCAAAAGCTACATTTTACGTCTTCATTCGGGAATTCTTTATGGTCAAACTGAAGTAATATAATCCGCCAGAATTTACTTGGTGTATTTACTTGTTACTGTAAAATTCCTGGTGCAGTTCTTGTTGGATTTCCTCAGGAATGTAGAGTTCAAATATACTGGAGAAGCACAAATGCAGTCTTAAGTAACTTCAGTCAGTTTGCTCAAGATTTTGTAAAGCAACTTTATCCAGGTTTTTTTTTTTCCAGAACTGTAAAATCTGCTGATTTCAGTTTAGCTATGTTGAATTTTTGCATTCCTCCTCTGAAATCTCACATACACATCACAATCGCTGTAGATGTTTTCACATTGAAATTTAAGATGTAAATGAAGGACTTCGGTTGCTGTCTGGTTTTAGTTACAATGTCTGTTTGTTGACATCTCACATGAAGGCCTGCTGTGTCTCTGGCTCTGTCTACTCCATTTCCCCTCTAATTAGGCTTTGCCCTCAATTAAGTTAATGATGCAACTTTTCCTATAGATCATTTGCCCCTTCAATCAATTAGTGGAATATGAAGGGTGCATCCCTCTTTGGCTTTGGATTTGCTTGCCTCAGGGCAGACTGTTCAGTTCACAGAAGTACTTAGGCAAAGTAAGCTGTTTGCTCTGAGATATATAACTTGGCTAAATTAGGGCTCACGTAAGTATGATCTTCATTAAAAAAAAAAACCAAAACAACACACACACACACACAAAATAACCAACCAAAGAAAAAAACCCAAACCAAAACCTAGAAAAACCTCAATTACTTATATGACAGTATAGAAATAGCCGCAGCAATCTGGAACACCAGAGAAATCATAGAAATGCAGCAGATATTGCACGGCAAACATTTTGTTGAGTGCAGGCTATCACAGCCAAAAGCAGAGCAAGACTAAGCAGTGGCTCCCCACACTCTTTCTTCTAGATTCCTGCTTTCACTATGTCACATCACAGATTCTTGTTATCCTCCCTTTCTTGAGTCCTCTTTGACCTCCCCCACAAGAGAAACAGCCCAATTGGCCACATTTACCTCTGTAGAAAGCAGTTGTCAATGTTCTGTGCTGCCACTTGCTGCTCCACTGTGCACGGGGTTCATCACCGCTTACACATCCCATCAGATATCCTGAGATAAGTCCACCCCTGTCCATGGTGTAATCCTGTCTTGCTATCCTAACACCGTCACGGGCTCATTGCTCATGCTTGCCCTTTTTGCTTCACCATCCAGTGCACCTCCAAATGCAGCCCATCTCATGTTTTTCTCTCCAGATTCCCATTTCTCTAAAACCTATCAAAAAAAAATACTTGTCTCTGCCCTGGTTCTCTCTCCATCATTACTCCACCATTTATTACCTTGCTTTCCCACCACGTTTTCCCTCTTTTCTTCTCCCTACCTTATTTGTCTAAAACAGTACTGTGAAATAATTGTACATACTATTCAATCATACTTACCATTTCTACTATAACTTCTGCCTCATATCTCATTTCTGAATTTCCTTTTTCCTCTTGATGTCTATATGCCATATATCAGCTCTCAGATCTTCTTATTTCCAGTCTGTTTGCTTCATAGACTTAGCTTTAGTGATAAAAGAAGGTGTGATTTTTACCTTCAGGTAACTAGCAAGCAGGAGCTGTCCTGAGGTGAAAACAAAGTAAAGATCAAAGCCTGTTAGTTTTACTGCAAGATAAACTTGCTGAGGTCAGCCCTACACCTTGGNCAGCTACTGACCTGGAATTTGTTTGGATTCATTCTCTGGTTTAGAAGACATAGACTTTGGGGGATCTGCCTCAGTCTGTGCTTGTTCACACATATGTACATAATCCCCTATATATACAAATGGTCCTTAGGACAAAGGAGAAAAGTGGTCCTTACTTAATAGCCTCCCTTACTTTTAGCACTAGCTAAAAATAGGAATTCAACATTGTCCAATGCCTGTTATAAAATATTTTTCTTTAAAAAGGACCCAAGGACTTGCAGTTACAGTGAGAACATGGCATACGTGCAGTGAAAAGTCTTCAAATATCAAGACCGTAGGGGCCACCAAGGCAGCTCTGGTGAGGCAAACCTGGCAGCAACACGGAAGGCTCTTATCTGGGGTTTGCTGGAATGCATCCTAACAAGACCTTTATAACCCTGAGGAGCTGCTCCTGAGTCTTATTTTACCCTTGTGCCAGGTGTCAGGAATGCATACGCCAGCACTAAGCTCAGCATCACCGCGCAGCAGAGCTGGAAGATTCCTCCACCTGCCTAACAGCTCTCAGCAGGAAGCCTCACCAGCAAAAAGCATCAGTATTTCCACTGGATGGGGATGGTTTTTACTGACGGATGGCAGAGTCATGTTTCATGCTTGACTCTGTGATTCTACGATTCTAT
>VZTO01015104.1:0-61155 GCA_013400615.1 Syrrhaptes paradoxus
GCTGGAAATACAATAGAGGGATGCACTGGAGTTCTTATGCAGCTCAGTCTGAAGAATTTTCTCCTGTTTCACTTAAGACATTGTACACAACCTCAAATAGTATTTTAGCACCTCCTGGGGCTAAGAAATCAGAGTGAAGGCACTTTCCATAATGCAACTTTCCTAATGGGGAAATGAGGGGGAAAAAAAGAAACCCTATCAACACAGAATGTATCTTTTTTTTTTAGTTAACAAATCTACCTAAATCAGAGCTTGCAGTCTGTCTCACTCTCCCATCTTATATAAAATTTCAGCTTCCTTTGACTCTTTATATCTCCTGGTACAAATTAAAGAAGCAGCTCACAATCCCTCTCATTCCTCCAGTATGAATGCTCCATGCAAAAAAGGTTTATTTGGCAGCAAATCACAGATCCAAAGAGGAAATTTCCTCAGTGTGCATCAAGAGAGACAAACCAGTAAGTCCACTTGATTCACCTGCCCCAGGGGTGTCAAGTTCCCTTCAGTGACCTGCCTTCCCTGCAGTAGGGCTGCTTTATACAGGTCCCAAAGGTACAGGATTCACAGCACCATAGACCTTGTGCTAGTAAAATCTTGTGTTATCTAAAAAGATAAGGCCAGTCAAAGAATGATGTCCTCTGCAGTTAATAATAGAAACTTTACATGAAAAAAATTTTAGACTGAGCTGCCAGTTGTGATGACTGGCATATTTTCAGGATGCTGCAACACTCAAATAACTCTTGAAGTAGAATAAAATGATTTTGCTGTTTTGACACTGTGTCACTTGAAGCTAGTAGAAAGATTTGAGTGATGTCACTCTAGTATGAGGTCTAGCTGCCACTCCCTCTCTTTGCCAACAGCAGAAATCTTGGATTTTGTATTGTTTTGTTTTTTCTTAGCAAGACACAATTAGAACATTTCTAGAATTATGCAACATTGTACAATTTCTTTTGCATATAGAGGAAGACTGAATGAAGTGCCACAGATGGTCTGTGTATCTTAACATGGCCCAGATTATCTTCAATAGCCCATTGATATTTTTATTTCCTTTAAATACATGTTATGCTTTCCCTTTCTGTGTTTCTTTCACTGACATTGTTTTTTGGGGTTTGGTTGCACTAGTGAAACCCTCCCTGCGACAGCAGACTAGACATGATAAGCAAATCTATGCACAAAATTTATTTCTTCTATCTAGGAGATAACAAAAAAGTGCAGAAATCCTTCCTGTTGATTTCTAGACAGAATACATTTCTCCTAACAAGTACTGATTACCAGAAACTTTATCCCAAATTGAGAAATCTTGGCAAAGTCTTGCCTTCTGAAATGTGTTGCTCAGCACTTTCTTAGGATTAGGACTGTCAGATTATGCCTTTAAGAAACCAAGATTAACAAATCTCTTGGAAAAAATATGCTTCTTTGTTTCTGCTGAGATTATTTCATTATTATTCCTCAAGCCCCCAAAAAGGTCTGCTAATCATAAGAGCTTGCCTTGGATGTTCACATTATTGTATGCCTGAAGTAACTTACGATGTCTTTCTTGGTTCTGGCAAGTAGTTACAGCAAGCACTACAGCAAGACTGAGCACCAGCCAGCTGGGCTTTTTGACTGGAGTTATCACTGCAGAGTTAGTTTTCCTCAAAGAAAGCAAAAAACAACCGGGACAGTTCCTTAAAATACATGAGATGTCCAAGCAGTAAGGCGATCATTAGATGACAGACGTAGGTAAACTAGAAGAGCATATGCCATTTTACCTTTCTAATTTTTAGTTAAATGGTTGTAATAATCCTTTGCATTTCAGGTGTATCTTAAGAGGTTTTGTTGGGTTTTTTGTTTGGTTTTTTTTCCTAAGAATATTTCTCTAGCAAGCCTCCTAGAAATATCTGTCCTTCAAGGATGTGAAACAGAAAATACAGGACTATCAAGGCAAAAATCAAAATCAGAGTCAACTTGAAAGTCACCAGTGCTCAGTGTGACAGTCTCCAACACATCAGTCATGCTTCAGGATTATTGTCTTTGCACAAAATAGCTCATGGGGAGAAGAACAGCATTCACAGGAACTTTTACTAAAGTTAGCCTGATATTCTGTGGGACTGATGGTTAGACAGACTGGCGTCTTGTCGATTGTGCTGTCACTTCAGTGCATGAAACCAATTTGCTTGCAAGCAGTCCATATTTCATTAACATTATAAGTGCTACAAGAAAATAATTAGCTTCTGATGCACTCTATAGCTAAATCACTGAAGCAGAAGTGATCAATAAAATAGTCAATAGCAAATCATTCAGTCCTATTTTATTAACCCTGTTTGAATTTGTGCACTTTCCAATCTGGGGTTTATCTGCACATCATGACAGAAATTTCATGTCATGCAAGTTTAATCACAATGACACAGATCACATATCTGTGCAATACAGTTGATAAAAGCTACCAGCTGTCTATTCAGTAGGTGTCTGAGAAGTCAGTAATTTTTTAGGTATGTAAAAATTAATCATGGGATGTTATGAGACTCTTTGCTACCAGATCTGGTCAGACAGAAGTCAGATCAGGGAAGGAAGAGAATTTAAAACCAGATGCTGGAGGCCTTATCAGATATGAGAGAATAAATGGCATATCTCAGGATTACTCTGAGGCATGAAGGCTCTGCAATCAGCAATTCTGCGGCATCCAGAATTACTGCCTTCACATTTTATATTCCTTGGTGCCATGGAGGTCAGATGTGCTGGTGACCCTTTTTCTATATGATTTATGGCTCTAGTGTTCATGATTTTCATCCAACAGAATCACATTGATTGGAATTGCAGCAAATAAGATTGCACATGAAAGTTTGCAGATAGCCTCTGACTGTATAAATTTGCATTTACATTATATTTGCATCTGGGGAGAGCCCACAGACTATTTTTTTTCACAGTGCAGCTGCAATGTCTTCAGAGCCCAAATGCAGTGGTTGAACATCTGTCACTCAGTGCCAGACTGTTTTAGATCTTTTAAAATTGTAAGGAGCTGATCAGTAGATGAATGAAATACTGCTGTGTTTATTTGTAACTCTAGCACTTCCTCTTCTTCTTGTTGAGCCATCATTTCATATTTGGATTGAAATCCTAATTTTAGTTGAATTTGCAGGCAAAGCACTGACTTCAGAAGACAGATTTTAAAAGCCTGAATGTGACAGGGTTAAAAAGGTGACAGAATGGTTAGGCAAAAGGAGCAGATGATAAACCACACAAGTGTATGATGAGTATTTCAAGAGCTAGAAGGCACTGTTAGGTAAGGACATAACAAGGTACCACTTCATTGGTGATGAAAAGAGAGAACTAGTGGAAGGTAGATGAAATGTAACAGATACCAACACACAAAAGGCAGTATGCTAAAGCAAGCAGGAGGCAAGTTTAAACAGCTAATGGTTCTACCAAACTTAAAAAAAAAAGACCAGGAGAGACTGTCTGCACAAATAAAGTCATAGAATGGTTGTTTTCTGGAAATGAGTGTCAGGCAGATACAGGCAGTCATAACAGGGAGGTGCTGCAGGTGTTACCCTACCATTGAGAAGATTTAGTCTAAATTACTATGAAAACCAAGATCACAAAATCTCTTAGTCTCTGGTCTGGCTTTCCACAAAAAAAAAAAAACCCAAGACATAAAAAAGCCACTCTTGGCATCACTGGAAGCTAAGCTGGATAAACCAGTAGAGGATACAGTATTAGAGAACAAAATAGGTAATAGATAGACAATCTCAAAGACTTTTTGCTGCCCAATCTGTTCTCAGATAGAACTGGGTGAAAAGGAGTTTCCATTATATACTTTCCAGATTGGTCATTTTTGCAAATAGGAGAAACTAATGAACAACATTGTATTTTTTTTCTCTGACTACTAAAATTAATTGGGAAAATCTAATAAAAATGTAATATTGTATAGTAAATGTCTTCACGTTTTGCCATATCTTTATCAAGGGCTTTCTGAAGGTGATTTTCATCTACAAGCGGGCTGCAGTTTCTCTTTTACACTTTAAACTATCTTGATTTTTGTTAATTTCAAATTAAAATGTCACTCTTCATTCCAGTTTATGTCAGCTATTAGACATGAAACAGTACCATATTCTTCATTGCAAACCAGTCAGAGAAACACAGGGAGCTTTAATGGATTGGATTTACTGGAAGCAAATTCAGAGCTCAACAAAATGCTAATACACCAAATGCTGGTGCAACAGTATAATAGCTTGCAATTCTGAAATTATTTTAACATATTAATATGTCATTGTAGCTACTTATCTGCATCGTAATTTATTGGTGTTATATACATCTTCAAATCACTCCTTACTGCTGCACATCGCATGGCATGATGCAGACTGGTCAACACTTCCCAAGGCATACAGTCCCTGGGGCCCCCCCGGATTTAATCCATCTCCCTGCCTCCCCAGCACCTTGCCCAGGAGGAGGGCAATTGCCAGGCTGGGGGTAGGCCTGAGCCCCTACTCCAGACCTACTTACTGCTGCTTCACTCTCTCCTCTCATTCATCCTTGTTTACTTTATAAAAAACAAACTTTGACTGACAAAAGACACCTTGGCCAAGAATAACATGGAACATCTCATGTCATGAGATGTTTGCCGTGAAGCTTCCCACCCTGCAGGAATCTGTGACCCAGAGAGCATCAGAAGGACTGGTGAGGACTTCACATTTCAGACCATTCTGTTGGATCTTCTCCCATGACTTCATTTGGTAACTCTTTGAAGACCTGTAAGCTAGTACCCTCAGCACTTTGCTGTAGTCTTTGGTTTAACCGTGTGTTACCTGGAGACCCTTTTCCTTTTCACTGTTTTGAATTTTGCTCCTGCTGGTTTTCTTGGAGGCTACCTAGTTCCTACACGGGAATTGTTTCCCACACCCCTGCCCCATGCTGGCAAAGATTGTATAGACGTGCATCATATGTACCTTGTCAGTTCTCTCTTTTTAAGGCTGAACAGTCTGTATCTATTTAAGTTATTCCTTGCACAGAAGCTGTCCTAAAGCTTCAATCATGTTTTATATGTACTGAATTTCATCTGCTATTTTATCATCTATACCATGTCATTAGGGCCTTCTACAGTTCTTTATTGTCTTTATACCTTAATTTTAGCTTTATCTTTTTTATCCTGAATAACTTCCTTCACTGATTACTTCCTTCAGCTGGAATCCTGAGCATTTATTCCCCTTTCTCTATTGATATAGGGGCATGTCCCTTTGTTTCAAGGTACCTCCTTTAAGAGCTTTTGGTGAGGAACCTTGTCAAAATTATTTTAGAAAACCAAATACATACAGCCATCAGATCTTCTCTGTCCTTCATCTTTGTTTCCAGCATAATGTAACCCTGTCAGATGAGACTTGCCTTTACAAAATCTGTGTTGATTCTTCCCAAGTAATTAGTATGCATCCATGTAACTCTCTTCCCCATACAGGCTTATTGCTCAGTATTTCTTTGCATCTAACCTGGAATCCTTTCTTGGTGCCACAGTAGCCTGGTACTGTACTATGGAAGCAATTATAAACTTAAGGTTGTGCATCAGTTCAAATGTTCCACATTTTGAGAGCTCTTGGGTGAATAACATCAAGACCTTGCAGTTTATTAATATTAATTTTGTGTTTTGTTCCCTGATCTCTTCTAATGACATTTTATTCTGAGTTAGAGTCTCCACTGTGTTTCCCGAAGATTCCTGGTGTGGAAACTTTCCCAAGTACCTCTGCAATCAAGGTAGATGAAAAAACTTCACCCAGCTTTTTTGGTACTGCACCTGGACCAGTGAAATAATGCAGTTGCAGTGTGGCTTCTGATTATTGCAGTCACTATTTTACAATGAACATACAACAACTGTTATGAGACACAGGAACTCTACAAAGCCAGGTTTGCAGACCAACAATAATTTATATATGCCTCCTGGGCACCTGATTCTTTTTAATATGAATCTCTGTACAGCACAGGGAGAATCTAAATAGCTGTTTACATATTAGCCAACATAAGCTTCCTCAACTGTATTATTCTTTTCTCTTGTCTTTAGCTCATATAAGAAGACATATTCCACCTCAGGATATGTTCCTAACTTTTAAAACTGTTTCCCACTTTAGTGCAAAGGTAAGTGTTAATCTACTTCTGTTATTAACTTCTGCAACTATTCTCTGGTGTAACAAAACAGATGTATTTCTAAATAGCAGTCAGACAGTAACTGTCCAAATGATAGCCAACATCATGGTGGCTGCAAAATTCATTGGGGAACCACTGGTCTGGCAAGCCTTTACCAAGACTGGATTTTATAGCTTCCTTTCTGTTTTATCTCCACAGGAAACCCACTTAAAGACAATTTAAAAGCTAAGTGTTTCTTTATATTTGTGTATCTCAGAGATAAATACTGTTGTAAGGGAACAGTGGCTTAAAATGACTGAGGGATACCAAATGAACATTTTCTACCTCTCTTTCTGAAGAAAACTATGTCCAAATGTTACTATAAAGTTGATTGAAATAATGATGGAAGTTTCTAATAGCTATTAAAATCTTCATATTATAATATATCTTCTTGTAGCAGTAATCCCTTCAAAACTACCCTGACTGAAAGTCCTTTCTTGTTGCTATCATTGATGTAATAATTGTATTTTCTTTCCAACCTAGGGAGAAGGTCACACTATATATTTTTATTTATACTTCTAAATATTATGACTCAGGATGGCACGCATGACACTTAATATTGATACCATTTGCAGGAAATGGTTATAAAAACAAGAAAAACAGTACGTACTGGTAATTGAGGGGCTTAATTAATAACATTTTAAATCCTCAGACAATCTGTTCATTAAACATTGCAGTAAAACTACTCAAAATTCATGTCTTCTATTCAGATTGTACTTGGAGTCATTGCTGTGCTAACGGCACAGCACACCAGTCTCTCAGTTAAATCTGATTAATATAAACTGCCATATAGTTAGAAAAAACACATTCATTTTAGAACCTGTGGTAATCCAGGCTTTTGAATCTACATCCTGTTTCAGATGGTAGCTGCATCACTACTAAGCCTCTGTTGCATTGTGTCAGGAGATAGAGATTACATGGCTGTTAGCATCTAGGAGACTTGACTGACAGGTATCAAATATCACCTAGAAGGATTTACAGCACCTTCTCACCACCTGAAGCAAGCCAAACAGCAGAAACATCTTCTAGATGTGGCCTAGCTTGGCTGAAGAAAAAGAAACGACCCCTCAGTAAGTGTCCACCACTGGGAACTGCAGCTCCTCTGGGGATCCTTAAATGTCCAGTGAGCTACGGCTTCACTTTGGTGACAGATCAAGGGAGGGAGAATACCGTAGAGAGGTGACCTGAAGCAGCTCTAGTGTGGGTTTGTGTCAGGTCCTGGTGCATCACTCCATCAGCAAAAAAATAGGAACTGTTATGCAACACTTAGTAGCTGAAGAGCATCTTCTGAGGAAGCTGAAGGTGTTGCAGTTGCCACTCTGCCCATCTGTGCTAGCACATGCTCCAGCTCACATGACAGGGAAGAGTCTGGTCTTTGGCAAAGCATTTCCACTTGTCTCAGCATTGCAGAGGTGTCTGTCCCATCTGTCTTCTGCTTCAAATCACTGTAATTTGAGAATAACACCCTGCCACTGAGGACTGATAGTTGTGATTGGGTAAGTACTAGAAATCAAGACTGAAATGAAAGTCCACCTAAATTAAGAAATGTTTGCAGTCAGAAAGGTCTGCCTCATGCCTCTAAGACTGTTACTTTTTTCTCATAATTTTCCACCAGAAATCTTTTTTAGGTAAGTACTTGCAGTTTACAGTTAAGATACATCTTAACCTTTCTGGTAAATGTTAAGTGATTTTATTTGCCTTACGGCTGTTAATGCTTTTTAAAAAGTCAGGAACAAACAATCAGATGTGTTTAAATGAACATCTGGACAGTGTCGGATGTCATTCATCTGAGTTGATATGGCAGGACTAAGTTTATTTCTTTTGTCCGTATTATTCACAAAGATGGGACACTTCACGTTCAGGGCACTCTCCTGTCATGACAGCACTGCAGTATAAATTTCCCACCTGAACCCAGTCATTTGGTTCCCAATTCAAATAATTTCTGCCAAGGACTGCAGGTCTTGACAGTGTCAGCTGAAGTCTTGTTGAGGGAAAACATGACTGAAATTCTACAGAAAGAAAAATTCACTTTGATTTTGAGCGGTGCACCAGGACCTGATACAACCCCACACTAGAGCTTCTTTGGTTTCTTTAAAATTCTTTTTTCACTTAAAATATCATACAAGAGTTTGAATATTGCTTATATTGCTTTCTACAGTCATCTCACTGTTGATGCTTTGGTAAACTTTTTGTTCCAACTTTTCCTTCGTAGCCACCTTGAACCAGATGTAAGTAAAAGCCTTTGGTACCTTTAAGTTACCAAGTTTACATTTTCAGGAGCCTGAGCTGTATTGCAAAGCATTTACAATTCCTAATGAGTGGACAGAGAGCATATTACGTTGGAGGTGCTCCAAAATCTTTTCGTGGCAAGCAGGGAAAAACCTACAGCTAAATGCTAAATCCTGGAACAGGTCAGAAGTTTTTGCTCCACCCCAGAGCCTAGATATGTGAATTGGGACTGCAAGGCACACTTCTTGTGTCATTCAAACCCCAGAGCTGAAAACCCACTCCTAAATGTTAATGGACAGAATGAGCAGGTGCTGTTTCCCTCTTCTCCACAGTAGCTCACCTCTTAAAGCAGAAAAGTTTGAAATCCTCAGCCCACAGAGCAGGTAATTCATATCGTTCTCTTCTGCTGTCAACCTGGAAAGAAAAGTTAAAAGAGGGTTGATGAAGAAAACCCACAGACCCCACCTATTGGTAGCTGGCCATTATGCAACTAAAAATAACAGGATTAGGAATTCTGGGAATTCCCAGGAAAGCAAACAAAAAGGATCTGTGTCCAGTGGTTAGGGTACACTGTAATGGAAAGAGGGGAAAAGGCTGGTATCTACCTGAAGACTTTGCTTATATTCCTGATTGTATTATTTATTCCATTATTAAAAATTACATACTGTAAAGTCAGGATAGCCAAACTCAATCCGGGCCAGCTGTGCTCTCAGAAATTCTATGATAGCAGTGAAAAACATGAATTTGGGAGAGAGGAAGCTTTGGACATACATCCCTGCTTCTGGCATATAATTTCTCCTCGGTAAGTAGCACTCATACTATGAAACTGCAATTTCTCTATATACATCAGCAACCAGAGCTCAAGGCTGTGGATTTCACAAAGCAGGATCTAAAGTTTAAACAGTAAAATCAAATTAATTTGGATACCAAAAATTCCTTCCTTTGAGAAATTACAAAATATGAATTAAAAAGAGATTAACAGGTAAGAGAAAATAATGAAATCCATAAGTCTGGTTAGGATAAGTGAAAAATGGTCTTTGTACAAATATAGATTTATATAAACTTCAATGGCTAATTAATTAGCATTTTAAAATTGTGCTCTGGCTCTAGAAGGGAGAAAATGTTGAGACCCTCAAGTGTAAGAAATGTCTTGTTAACCTTCAAGCAGCTAGCCAGACCACCTTAATTCTCACTTATGAAGGAGCTGATTTGACAGCTGTCATTAAATTTATTCACATTTATTCTGAGGTGTGCACAGATGCTTCATAGGGGCAAAGGGAGAAAATGGTTTATTGGACTGCTTGAATGCTGTGCTGGACCACCAGATGGTGAAGGGCTGTTTTGTCGCCAGCTCCAGAAGCTGAAGTGAAACTTCAAATCCATATCTTAATTCCTTCCTCCAAGGTTCACGTGATGTTTTTCTTTTTAATTGTGGAAGGAAGTCAGTATCAGGAGATGTGAAAGAGACTGGTGGCTTCAAAAGGGATTTCTATAATTAGCCACAGACTGCAGTGTAGTCACTATGTTGACATCAGATCCTGTTTCAGGCATGTAACATCCCTATTTTACTAAGGAGGACTTAGTCCAACACAGACTAAGTTTCTGCAGGTCTTGATGTATCTTTTCAGGCACCAGCTGTCACTTTGCAATCTTCCCTCCCAAAATCACCTATAGAAATGGCAGCACTGATTCTTCAGCATAAAATGGGGGCAAAAACAATCTAAACACACTTTTCAGTTCAGAAAATGAATATCAGAAGTATGTCTAACTGCAATGGCAGTTTCGCATAGCAAGTAGGGCCAAAGGCTATAAGAGCTGAAATGTTTTAGTATCTTTTTATATTAATTATTTACCTCTGCTTTTTGGGGAATACACTTTGGAATCCTTGTAGCCACATAGGAAAGCACCGGAGAATATTTCCATACTGAACTAGAATACGTTCCCTTCCAGTAAAGCATTGTGGTTTTTCTAAGGTTTTATCAGTGGTGGATCAGTGGAAGAACTACTGAAATACGTGCTCATCAAAATACCTTGTGACACTTACATTCCCTGGGAGAGAGGAGAGAAAGAGCAGGCTGATTAGCATCTGTACTTGATGGTGAACTTCCAAGAAGAAAATATTAATTGGCTTCTGAGACTGTAGTGTCCATTTATGCTCATTTGCTTTTTATGCTAAAGTATTTACCCAGTTAAAGATTTATGCCTTGGCTGTAGTCGATCGTGTTGTGGAACTAAATGAAAAGTTACCTCCCTGAACTTCTTGCTTTAGGACTTAGGAGTAATCATTTGCAGTGTTCATTTGATGGTTTTGGATAATCTGAGGATTTATTGCTAGTGGTGATAACAAATTGTTACATGATTTCATTTTGACCATAATTTGATATTTGCACTGATTCAGTCCTAACCAACTGGGAAGTATTTGTAGAAGGCTTAACTATTGTGTCCACTTTAAATTGTTTCTTGCTTATCTATTACTTTCAATAAAATACATGAAAAGTATATTGAGTCACTTTTTCTTCAATACATGGTTTTAGATGAGCCACTGAGACTGAACCGATTACTTTCGTATACCTTCGGCTGACTCTGAGTGATTTAATAAGATGAACAAGAAGCAATTACTCAGTATCAGTGAGTGAATGCATACTGGTTCCAAGTACTTGGTAACTGCAGACATGGCTTGGTAAAAGCAGGGGTATAATTAATTTCAATTGTACTCAGACTTCCCTTTTCCAGTATGATTTCCTGTCTCAGAATGGCCAATAGAACAGAAGTTTCAGTGCACAAGGAAGTTTCTGACATATAATCTTAATTCAAATCAGATTAAAACCAACTTTTATTAAAATTTCCTATGAAGTAGAAATTCCTCAGAGCCGGCAATTGTTCTGGGAAAATGACATTCTTGTCACTTTGACTTAGAGCAATGGTAACATTGATTTATGAGAGCAGTTGCAGGGGCTTTCAATATTCTCCCGCCCATAGCAGATCTGTTGGTGGCATGCCGAGATGCTGACTCTGATGCTGCCGGGATCTATAGCTCTGGGATAGGCACAAACCTTTTTTGGCTCCAGAGAAACTGTGCTGAATCAGAGATGCTTTGAATGATGCATCCCAAGCTCCCTGAGCTAGTGGTTCCAAGCAGAAGTTTTCCTCCTCATAAAATGTCTGAAGCTCTTGAGGCCAGTTGTGAGTTGCTAAAATGTCCTGATTTGTCTTGCAATCAACTGAAATAGTGCAGTTTGTAATAACTCTCATTTGCGTATCTCACCCCTGGGCTGACCTGATTACATTGCTGCCTAGACTTCATTTTGAAAACAGAGTTTCAAAATGTGTCACAAATGTTTTCAAAGGTCCTTTTGTCCAGTTGAACCTGCAAAGACACCAAAACAACATCTCTGAGAGCTGAAGTTAGCCCTTTGGACTCTTTTGGGGGTTAACTGGAAGAGGTGGAAGTCCACAAAGCCACCTGTTCCATGGACCACATCACCATTACAGCAGAGGATTTCCTGCAATAATAGAAAAGAGCTGCAGAGCCATCTGGTCCCTCTGCACCCTGTGGCCCTGGTACCTCAACAGTGAGGAAAACCCAAGCTACCAACTACTGCCTCCTATGTAAAGTTTCAGCACGCACTGTACTGTAATGTACAACCTATCCAAGCTCTAAAGCAATGGAAACTACCTCTTGCTTCTTATGCAAGATGCAGTTAACCCTCTGCATCTGCAGAGCATGGAGAACAGGCAAATAGAGAAAACAGCACTCCAGTTTTTCTAAATGGAAAAATGTTTCTTCCAGAGCAACAACCTCCATTGGGAGGAGCAGAGATAGCAGCCGAACAGACACGGTGGGGCAGCAGGAAACTGCACGATCTGTTCAGAAGAGGTTGGCACTGGTGCTCCTGTCAGACAGCTTTTGCAGGACAAAAAAAACCCAAAAGCTGAAGATGGAGTTCAGATTCAAATTCAGACACCTGGATTTAAGTTTCAGCCATGTTATCCTGCAGCACATGAACCAGGATCAGAGTTCAGCTGCTAAAGCATAGACATCTAGTGCCATATGATATATCGTAGAGAATCTGAAACATCTGTGTGGTTGGTGGATGTGGCAAAGGCCTGGAGCCTTTGGGACATTTGGAGGCCTAGTGGGGTTTCCCATAGTTCCTGAAAAGATGCTAGGGAACTGTCTAGCAGTAGGCAACAGATTTATACCCTGACTATTTAAGCTCCCACAATATCCAAGAGAGAGCTTGAGTCATTGGACCACAACTGATGCCACCAGGGGTGATCTGAAGTGAGCTCCTGACAGCTGTAAGGCATGGACAGGTATCACACAGGACTGATGAGTGTCACATATGTCCTGGAAGGGCATCTGGAGATCAGGCAGGATGCCTCAGAGCTTCCCAAATGACATAGGACATCTACAAATGAGCAAGCGATTTCAACTTGGAAGTAAATCACGCTTCATTGAAGTACCTAATTCGGAGACCTGTTCACCTCACTGGAGTTAAAGTCACATTTGCTGAACTGAACAGCTCTCCACAGGCATTACCTATATCCCCACTGTCTGCAGAGTTTAAAGATCTTGTTCACAAGGTGGACATTGTAGGTTCACCTAGACTTTTAGGTGTCTGGAGCTGGAATGTATGACACAATATTTTTTTATTTAAAAAAAAATCTTGGCTTATGTGTCAGATACCAGCAGGACTGTGGATTCCAGCTAAAAAAAATCCCTGGAGCTCCTACAAAAACTGCCTGTAGTCCCAGATAGGGCTGTTTTATTCAGACACACTCAGTCCCACTGTTTCACATATGAATCCTGGATACCCTAGCTGGATGACTGCTTCTAGGAAGCCTGTGACCTTAAGGTTAGATGCAGCAATGTGCTGCACTGAAATGCTCAAGTGCCCATGGTGGATCTGAATGTCTGTCTGTATTTAGTAGCCCAAGAAGTTTTGTAATTTCTTCCCTGATGGATTTAAAAGAATAGACAAAAGACAAGACTGAGCTTCATTTTGCCCAAATTGTGTAAACCACACATGCTTCGTATTTAATAAAAGGTACCACTTGATGTTGGCTTCCTGTGGTCCTTTTTATTAAGTGTTAGCTTTCAATGAACCCTATGAGAGAATAATAATAAGCTCTGCCACACTTGCTGCACAAAACCCATTAAAAAAATCATCTGTCGTTGCCCTGTGAAAATGTGCCCCCTGAGAGGTGATGAACATTGATTTTCAGAAAATAAAGAAGAAAATTACCAACCAAAGAAGCTTCATACTTTACCTTATGTTAAAAAAAAAAAGAGCAAGTCTGAATTTCAGAGGTCTCATGCACCATTGTGGTACTTTGGCTACCAGATTGCAAAGTTTGGTGATAACTGAGGTAACCTGAATGATACTTGTCACAATGAAAATTCAAATGCCTTTTTGAATGTTCTCCGATTTCATGAAAATGGACCCAAAGTTGTCCTCCCTCATGTTTTGACAAGAAACTCTTCAGAGAGTAATCTCAAAAAACTTTAGTCCAAAGCACATCATACATCACCTTTTAGTGACTCTAAACTGCCTTAGAAGAATGGTAGAAGTCTCTCTTTGTTTCTGTAACAGATCAAGTGAATAACACTGGGAAAATCCTCCTCCTCCTGGTCCTTCTCTGTCCATGATTGCAGTGAACAGTGCACCTTGAGATCTGCAGGTTCAGCTCCAGAATTTGCAAGTGTTGTTAGACTACTCTATTTCCAACAGAAGCAATGGGACCAGAGTCACAGGAGGGTTAACATGACAGCTAGATACAGCAGCAAATAGGAAAAAGGTGCAAGGTTTTGAACAGTGGTTTCAGTCTGCAATGACTACCATTAAAAACTTTGAAAAGTCCTATTAATAATGGAGGAAAGGAAGAAAGAAGGCTGTGTTGATAAAAGGTATTAAGGAAGGATTTTACTTTAATGATATCCTTAATCCTTTCGTTTTTCACTGAAAAGTTTTGTAAGAAAAGATCTTGTATGACTGTATTTTAGGCTGTATTTGAAAATACTAATTCCTTACTTCCAGGGGCAAAAAATAGTTGAGACAGAGTATTGCTCCAGTTGCTGCTGCTAAACCTGCTTCCTTTGGAGCCAAGCCAGATCAACACATAGTATAAGACAGCAGCAGAGCTGCAGCTCTTGTCTCAGGTGATGACTGCTGCTTGCAAGCCCACTGCTGGAGGCAGCCCTTGCTGAGGTGGCTCCTCAGTCACCATGACAATGCTAGTGCCATCCCTGTGCCTGCAGCACTCACTGGCACTGCCACGCTCCCTGACATCTCTCAGTGCAGTTGACCCTCATGGCACCACATCACTTTGCAGGACCATGCTTCCTGAGTCCAGATTGCTCTGGTGGCACTGAAGGAAGTTAGAGACTGACACTGGGTTGCTGCCTTTTACAGGATGTTGTTGGAAAGCATTATAGTGCTCAGTGCAAAGACCTCAGAACAGGCTCTTAATGAGCTTCTTCCAGGACTGGAGGCAAAACACCACTTGACTGAGTTCAGCTTACAAGTCTGTTAATTAACTCAGATGAGGCTAATTAGCACAGCAGGACAGCACTGTGGCCATGGTCCTTACAGGGCCCATAAGAATTTATTTGTCCAGCCGTATGCCCTGTGCTGCTGCCTCACTGCAGCTCCAAGTTAAAGCTTAAGAATGTCTCCCTGTTTGGCAGGGACCAGGGGACCTTGGGCACCTCGGAGCAGCTGAGCCCATGCAGAAGGCATGTACCTGCAGTATTTGCAGACCAAGAGCTCATGCTTCTCCTGAATCTACCTCCAGGCTGGTCACACCGATCGTGTGTTATATTTATTCTGATGTAAAAGACTGAGATGGATTTTGCTGCCTTGAAAACTGCTAAGTACAGGCCACTCAAAGAAGAGCTCAGACCTCTCAGATCAATCTTTCTCCTTATGTGCACAAAGACAGGGATCAATAAACACAGATTGTGTTGTTCCAGGTTGAAAGAGTTAACAGCTTTTCAGCTGATTCTAGTGTCTCCATTTATAGGTAGTGACTTATGTTTGCCCGAGTTCCAGACAGTGTGTCATTCTTATATTAGTCATAATTTAGTTACATGTTCTGCATAATTTTAATGTATGTCAAATATGATTCATCTGAGATGCTACTTCTGCTATCACGCAGCACTTAACCAACTGATATCTCAGGATAAGGCAGAGATCTTGGGAGACCCTTAGAATTGCAAACATATTAAAGCACCAGAAGACCAAAAAAGGTAGGAAAAAGTCACACCAAGGCTGTGAAGGTAAAGCCTGTGATTAGAAAAGGACAAAAAGGTGTAAATAAAAAGGTGCTATGTGTTCATCTCAGGCATTTTAGTCAACAGCCAGTCATCTGGGGTCCCACAATATTAACCTGTGTACACATTCACAGAGGGAATCAGTGCAACTCAGGACAGGTATTAAAAAAAAAAAAAAAAGCCTTCTTGAGTTACCCTTTCTCTTTTTTTTACAGTAAAGTGAGTTACAGCTAGTTACATTTTCAGAAGTCAAGAGTTCATCAGACAAACTCCACTTATGCTAACTCGAAATGGAAAGAATAAAGACATAGGTTAAATCCCATTTCTGTCTTAGGCTTTCTGGAATGTTTAGAAGATGTGAACAAATAACACACATACTGCCCGTTGCTTCCCCCATTAACTGGCATACCTAGAGGAGGCCCAAGTGGAGTAGCCATCAGTAACACTGCTACGGAACAAACCAAGCCTGAGTCCTCCAGGGGATGCGTCCCCTCCCATCAGGTGGGAACCTCATGAAGTTCAACAAGGCCAAGTGCAAGGTCCTGCACCTGGGTAAGAGCAATTCCCAGTATCAACACAGACTGAGTGATGAATGGATTGAGAGAGATCTGTGTGGAAGGACTTGCGGACACTGGTGGCTGAAAAATTGGATGTGAGAAACTGAAAAAGGGTAGATTTGGACTGGACATAAGAAGGATTTTTTACTATGAGGGTGGTGAGACACTGGAACAGGTTGCCCGGAGAAGTTCTGGATGCCCCATCCCTGGAGGTGTTCAAGGCCAGGCTGGATGAGGCTTTGAGCAACCTGGTCTAGTGGAAGGTATCCCTGCTCATCCAGGGGGATTGGACTAGATGATCTTTAAGGTCCTTTCTAGCCCAAAACATTCTATGATTCTGTGAATTCCTGATGCAAAGTGTAATGTTCCAGCAGGAGACCCTGAAAAAGCCCCATTCCTAGTATTCAATACCCAAACATATAAGCACTTTGTATTTAAGTTTCCATATTGACTCAGACAACACAGATTCTCTCAAGCTGAGGCTTCATCAGCAAGGCATGATGTGGTGTGTGAGGGAAATAATCCAGGCATGAACACCTGAAATGACTGGTAACACTGGTCTGTTTCAGTGGGAAAATTTGGTGGGCAAATGTGTGTGGAAATGTTAACAGTTATAACTAATTTCTTTCTTGGTGGGTCAGCACTACTCATTTGTTCTCTAGAATAAAGCCTAAAGGCTCTCTTTAGAAATGAACTGTCTGTGACAGCTCTGCTGAAAAACTGTACCATGACTAGAGCCATTAATCACAGTGTGGTGTGACTACAACACCTTAAAATGAAATCAATCCAAAATAATTTAAGCCATTCTAACGATCTGACTCAGGTTCTTGCATTGATTCAGGTCATGTCCAGCTGAGATCAGATGAGAGAATGATGATTTATTCCATCTATATACTTATTCTCTAAGTCAGCTCAGAAAAAAAAAAAAAGGTACACATGCTGCCAATTATTTATGCTTGAAAAATCTTGCTTTTAAGTAAAAGCACTTAAAAATTGCATCACTAATAATAAATTTAAATCTTGGCCTTCCTTAATATAGTTATAGATACAGAGCTACAGTTCACAAAGCATGGGACTGGAAAGCACTCAGGTCACCCACGTCCTGTCCCTCCCCATGGCAGGTTTAGCTATACTTGTGCCAGTCTTGACAGACGTTTAAAGACTTACAACTTTTTGTCCTTTTCACAGAAAGTATGGGGAAGACCTTATTCCCTTTGTCTTTGTAGCTATTTTTTTTGAAATATGATCTCGTGTCTACCTTAAGCTATTTATTTTCTATACCAAAGAACTCCAAGCCTTCCTTCAGCTTTTCCTCATTCACAGTATTTTCTAAATCATGCTTGCAATGCACTTCTCTCCAGCTGTGCACATTTTATTGAAATTAGGTAATAAACACTGCTCACAGGTCTGCTCATGTATTACAGGGATCAAATAGAAAGAATTATTTAATGTCCCTCAAACATAATAACCCTGTTTATACATTCAAGATACATCTTTTATCACAGTAGCACAACATTACTCCTTATTTGCCTTCTGTAGTGCTGTCATCCCTGTTCCACTCACAGAGCTGCTGTGCAGCAAGTTGTTCTCTACCTTGTACTTGTGCAAGCCATAGCTCCTGTCTGCAGGTCATGCTTGATTCTTGCTCTTCAAGAAATGTGCCCTGTTTGAGTTGCACCATTTCTTCAGTGGGCCTTCAGTAGCTGGGGTTCAGATCCTATCCTCCCACTGTCCTTTCCCATCAGTGTCCCTCACCTGAGCTGCTCAGGAAGATACTGAAGAACATGGCCCAGAGGAGATTTCTGTGGATTTCACTTCAATGGATCCTTCCCAGCTAGCCATGAACATCCAATAATTATTCTCCAAGAAGTTTTCCAACATAAGTCAATCCACCTAAAAGGTGTATATTTTCCTAGTTTGACTTGAAAAATATTAAACGAGATAGCTGTAAGAGCCTTTGTAACATAGTGGTTGCTACTGGGTTGTGTTAGATTAATTTGATACAAGTTTGACAAAATATGTTTGCTGAAAGTTTTCTTTCTCCTGTCTTCTAGGTGTTTACACAAGGTTTGCTTCATTATATTTGAATTTTGTTCTGGAAGTTGGAAGTATCTAAGCTCACAACTCCTTGGCTGGAGGGATTATGGTGGGGCTTCCCCTTTTAAAAACACAGGCATTCTGGTTGTCTTTCTCGAGTCTTCTGGAAGTGTAACTCAACTCCAGGTCCTTCAGACTTTCCACAGTAACTACCTGCAGTTTTGAAAGTCCTTCAGTCACTCAGATAATGTAGGGTAATTTTGTTTTGTTCTCTAAGTTGTGTTATTTAAGCTAGCCACCTGATTAAAATCAACCTTTTCAACTGTAGCCAAAAAGACAATGAAAACTCTGACCTTACTGTCATCTGCTAGTAGCTTTCCACTTCTATTGCATAGTAGTCTGATGCTTTCCTTGCTTTTTCTTTCCTCAGCTAATTCACTTTGTAAAAACTTTTCTTGTCATTCTCTGCTTATGTTTTGAATTTCCCCTTTACCTTATGCTCATCTAATCATATTTTGCTTAAATTTCTTTCATTGACAGGTGAGGAGGAAGGGGAAAGTAGAGAAACACCTGCTTCCTGTCCTTGCGGTCAGTGAAGAACCCATCATTTAGCCAGGCTTCTCTCTTACACTACTTGCAGGCTCTGAACTGAACTGCTGCATGATAATATCCTTGTTATGACTTTGGTTCATATGTACAAAGCTTCAACAGGCTGATGTGGTTACTGCTGCATAACATTGACTGAATATTTTTTGATGTACTTTTGCTTCTGTCACCAGAGAAAAGCACAATTCTCAAACACACTGTGCATGCAACCACAAACTGCACTGAGATTATCTATGGGATAAAAACCCACATATGTACAGTAGATACAAGGGAGCGATGCTGTTATAAAACAGCTTATGTGACTGCTGAAATGGGCAGTGACGTACCTTTCACCCAGGCAGAGGTCTTGCCTTGGAAGTAACAACTAACTGCTGAGTCAAGAGTCAGTGATTTAAGGCACTCATCATTTGTGCCCTCCCAAACCACCCAGAAAAGCATATTTGGCCTGATAAAAAAACAAAACAAAACAAAACAAAACCAACCAACCAAACACCCCCCCCCCCCAAAAAAAAACAACCCAGAAATACCACCCAAAACCACCACAGCTCCATTTAATTATCTAGAGTACACAGTCCAGAGGTTTACGCTGGCAGCAGGATGGATGTTACAGAAATCGTACCAGTTAACATGGTCAGAAAGTGCATTTAACATGTTCACAGCTACTCTAGAACTGTGGCTCCAGAAGAGTTCAACTCTGTGGCTTATTTGCCAGCCTGGATGCCTAAGACAGAATCATAGAATCATTGAATCATTGAATCATTGAATCGTTGAATCATTGAATCATTGAATCATAGAATGGCCTGGGTTGAAAAGGACCTTAAACATCATCTAGTTTCAACCCCCCTGCTCTGGGCATGGTTGCCAACCACTAGAGCAGGCTGCCCAGGGCCCCATCCAGCCTGGCCTTGAACACCTCCAGGGATGGGGCATCCACAGCTTCTCTGGGCAACCTGTGCCAGTGCCTCACCACCCTCACAGTGAAAAATTTCTGCCTAAATATCCAACCTAAATCTCCCCTCTCTTAGTTTAAAANTGGGGCCTCACAAGAGCCGAGTAGAGGGGGACAATCCCCTCCCTCTCCTTGCTAGCCATCCCTTTTTTAATGCAGCCCAGGACATAGTTGGCCTTCCAGGCTGCAGGCACACACTACTGGCTCATGTCCAGCTTCTCGTTCACCAGAACCCCCAAGTCCTTCTCTGCAGGGCTGCTCGCAAGGAGTTTTTCTCCCAGTCTATGCAAGTACCTGGGATTGCCCCAGCCCAAGTGCAACACCTTGCACTTGGCCTTGTTGAACCTCATTAGATTCTCATGGGCCCACTTCTCCAGCCTGTCCAGGTAGCCAAAGGCATCTCAGGTTTCAGTACATGACTATGGCTGGGCAACCAAATACCAACTCTAGATCTTAGTGAGAGGAATCCCATCCAAACTTCTAAAATGTGGTTTGGATTCCAGACAAAAATCAAAAGCTGGATGAATTTTTAGCACGTGGGAACTGAAACTGTAAAAGGCATTAAAACCTTAAAACATGTGCAAGTAAAATTTGTGCTTGAAGAAGACTTGCTCTTTAACTATTCATCCAGAAAGCCTTCCTTTGCAGCCAAAGCAAGAGCCAGGTCCCCACAGGGCTCATGGGACTCCTGACTATGCCCATGAGGAGAGCAAAGAGCATTTTTTTATTATTACTGATCAGAACACAAGAGGCTGTTCCTCTCTGCAGTGTTTTCAAATTTGCCTTTAAGGCTACATAGCAGGAAGATTTTTTTTAAACTTAATCTACACTTGAGAGTAGTTTTGTTTTGTCAGTTTATGGACATGTCTTTAAGATTGATGGTGTCCAAAGCTGTATGCAAGGCAAGAATGAAGGTAATGAATGAAGAGGGTTATGAGGGTAAAAGAGGGCTAACAAGTGATATTAGGAAGTGGAGTCCAGAATGTACACACTTCTTAGCTGTCAGCTGCTTTCCAAAGGCATTAATGAAAATAGCTAAGAGGCACCTGGCCCTGGGGATTCAGTTGTACTCAGTACATCCTTCCCATTCAAATGTGCTCTCCAGGATTGTGTTCTACCGTAACAGGGTAATGTCTCTGTATGTTTTTCATATTAATGGAGAGATGGGTATATACATATATATGTGGATGGTGTAGACAGACACGTGCTTCTCTGCAGGAGCTCCTTATTAACAATCCCTATGCCTTAGCTGCACAGGTAACCTGGAACAGGTAATCAACCTCATGTGTTTGTACACAGTGAAAACCACAGGCTCCTGGAATCCCACTCTGCAAGGATGGGCTCCTAATATTCTTCACAATGCATGAACAGCAAAGGTGCAGCCCTCACTGAGATGAATAGAAACAATATTGCTCCTATTCATGATAATCCAGTTACCTTTTGTTGATGTCATGCCCCCATATTTCTTTTAAATGAAAAGGCAAACAGATGGAAAGAGAGCTTCCATTTTAATGCCTGTTTCTTGCATCTTTGTTTCCGCGTTCATAATTGCCACACAATAGTTGCCAAGTTAAACAATTATTACTTCTATTTGTTCATTTGAGCATAAAGACACAATTCTGTGGCCTCATACAACTATTTAATTATTTTGAATAGACACAATAAAAGTGGAAGTATCTGCAGAAAATCCATGAAGGCATATAATTTTCACCCTCTTCATTGCTTAATTAATAGTTCACTGGGGCAGGGTATAATGGATATACCAGATAAACCTCAGGCTTGTTTTGGTCTCAGAAACTTCCTTCCCATCACTTTTTTTTACTTTACTACTGTGTACATATAATTTATTTTAAGTCTTGAGTTGCATCACAGTGGATACAAGAAAATAGAGTATAGGGGCTTTGAGATTTCTCACAGAGGGGGTCAGTCATTTGTAAGGACCAAAAAAACATCTTCCAGCTGCAGCATCTTGCCAGCCTCATCTCTCCTTCCATCTGTACCTGCACTACCTATATAATATGCACTCTCCTATTTTATCATGCTGAGACAGACCTGCTCAAGCAGATGTTGGGCTGACCTGGGGAAAAGCACCTGCCAAGTGAATCCTCATGGATTCTGCAAAGGTGCACATGAATGCTTCTTATACATGTGAATTGACTGCACTATTCAAATAATGGTGACTGGAGGCCAGTCTGTAAATGGTGCTTCTCCTGTGAGATAATACAGGTCAGAACAGGTGACCTAGGAATCCCCATGGCTCTAAATTCAGAAAATTATCTCGGTATCACAGAGAACTCTCTGCTGACCTTCTGTACTGTAATGAATTTCAAGTTAGCATGCCCATTTTTAGTTTTCATGGGACAATTATTAAACAGACAGACATAAAATCATAGAACACAAAAAATCCTCTGAGATGAAATACCCAAATAGGCTATCATCTTCCCAAAACACATTATTCAGGTTCTTGCTACTTCTTAAATATGTTATTATTCTTTGTTAAAACAACATAGCTGGGATGACGTAAAATTTGGTTCAGCTCAGGGGTCGGTAAATTGTGTCACCAGTCCAGATGTTAAGAATATGGCTTTTTCTATGTAAGGCTACTGTTGATGGAAGAATATAATGAAATTGAGTCAAAAATCAAGCCCTTCCTATTTCTTTTGCTGGTGTGTAACTTAGGCATTCTAGGATTTATGAAGCAAAAAATGTTTGGGGTTTGGTTTGGTTTGTTGGGGTTTTTTTTGACACGCATTTAAGGAATAATTCTTCAAAGCAACACAACAAATAAAAAAAGGTTATCTTCTGAAGTGGTTTCATTTTATGTTTTTAATATTCTTATCTACAATGACTAAATTTACACTTGAAATACAGTTGCAGGAGTTGGTTTCCTACACTGTTTTCTTTGCTTCTGTGTGATCAGAGAAATCTACACCTGGAGAAATTATCATAATTCATGTTTCTAGGCTGTAGAATTTGAGTTTTAAATGAGTTGAGTTAACCTGTAAAGGTAATGACTGCATTTACTGCACTGTATTTCATATAGTTGTTTCTTTTTATACACTGATAATTTTGCTGATTAATGTGTTTAGTATGCTGTTTGCCAGATAACTGAAGCCCTAGGAGAAGAAAACTCTGTCAAAATGGCAGTTTTCTTTCTGAAAATGGGATTTTTAAATAGACTACACAGAAATTTTTGTTCCATTTGTGAATTTTTTTTACAATTACAAGCATTCTTTATCTAGAGAAGAAACAAAAATACAGAAAAAAAAGCTTGCATGTTGTGTTTTGTTCTCCCAACTGGTATATAATTTTCTTTTTTTTCTTAGATGTTGGAAAAATAAAAGAACACACCTCTACATTTTTAAAAGATTCAAAAGATTTCTAGGTGTCCAGTGTGAAACAACTAAACTGATTCTGATTTATATATACAGAAAACTGTCCCTTGCACAATCTATGTAAAATGGAGTTCCTTTGAAGTAGCTTAAATTGGCTCTCACAAATTGAGGTACTCAACACTTTAGAAAGCTCGGACTAAGCACACCTCTACCTATTAAGGAAAAGTAGATTTATGCTCTTAGGAAAGATCTTAGGGCAGATCTTGCAAAACCTTTCATGCATAATTAATGTTAACCCTTGCTACCACACGCATGTTATTGGGATCTGAGTTTCAGTTGTGTACAAGCTAATTCAAAGACCTTTTTTTCCTTCCCACAACAGAGAACCAGTGTTGCTCTGGAATTAATGATGAGGAATGGGACAGTAAGTAGTGACTCATTTGCACTGCAAGTGATCACACTAATGCACTTGACCTGTACAGCTAAACAAATCCATACAATTCAACTTAATAATGTTTTAAGTTCAAGCATAAATTTCCTGAACACTTTATCTGAAAAATGTCTATCAATTACACAACGAGTCATCCAAAAGGAGAAAGAACTGCAGAAATGTAAATAACTAAATGCTGTGTACTTACACAGGAAGATACAGGCAGCAAAGTCTTTCATGGGAGCCTTAGGAGAGCAGTGATGCCGTGAGCTAGTGCTTGAATGGAGTCCACTGCATTTTAAAGCTTCAAGTCCTGGAAACACATAACCACAGACACCTGAAAGCATAAAACACAAGCCTGTGGAAGTCAAAGTACATGTCCATGCACTTAGAGATAAGCCTCTGTATGTGCCTCCACATGATTATGGGGAGAAAAATAGGGTTTTGTTCTGAAGTTGACTCCAAAGTCAGGATTCACTTCCCAGCTGTGCCACCAGTTTGCTTGTGATTTTTCTTTTCCTTGGAAACAAAGCTATAAAATCAGAGTAATGGAACTTCCCTAATAGATGGAATTTTTGTGATGAAAAGGACTGTGAAGTAGCTACATACAGCAATAAACTCTAAAATGCATCTTAAAAGCAGCTGACAGATGAATCTAATAATCACAAAATGACTGAAATCTAGGCCATCTTACATTTTTCTTTTGATGACATAATAGTCATCAAAACTGGATTTAATTTTACTGTAATTTAAGAGAAGAGCTTTAATAACATACATAATATATTTCTGCAAAATAAATCTTGTCTCACAATACAGTTATAGAGAATTTCAAATATTCTCATATTTTGCTTTAAAAATGCCTTGATCCTCCAGAACTTTTCAGTATATGCTCAAATTGTTAGGTGGCAATAATTGTATTGACTTCATATTCCAGACAGCAGTACTTGGAGAATTGCAGTTAAAATTAACTATACAGTAACTATGACTATAATTGGAACCAAAGGCTGAAATGCCTTCGTACACACATACATCTTATGTATGTCATGTATGTATGTCAACCTGGAATTTGAGACAGGAGTGCCACAATTTTTTCTGCCTATATGTAACCTGACGGTCATGGCATACTAGGATTTTATTTTCCCTTTGGGGTAACTTCCATATCATATCCTGCTAGTACCCCTAAAGCCTGACTTCTTTCACTACTGGGACTGTGGTTCTCTCTAATGGGATTTTCCACCACACATAAGCTTAGTCACGTACACCCAGCTTTTGTGAGGAGGAAAGAATAGGCTATTAAAAAAATCATAACCTCTGTTGACCTTTTCCCTGTACTATTTCACTGTAACTATAGAAGCCCAGTGGTGCTAGCCACTTTCAGATCCATGTCTTCTATTTACTCCAGCACTGACTAGAAGCACCAGCTAAGTCACCTACAGCCTGTGTTAGACTAATGTGTGTGACTTAATGACTAATGTGTGTGACTTAATCTTCTAAGGCTCACAGTGCCAGGACATATAGCATGTCACAAACAGTTGTATTTCTAGGGAGCTGTACTCCCTTGTTCTGCAATTTTTGGAACTTACAGTGTTTGCAAACTCTCCCCAGGGGTCCACAGGCACCTGAAGAATTGAATTTTCTTCCTCCCACCAGGGACAGTGTAGCCTACACAGGGTAAATTTGAGGAAACTACAACACAGTCTTGGTCACAGTAATGTTTGAAGCACTTTTTTTCAACTTTCCTAATGTTGCACCTATTTGCTGTGCAGCTCCAGTCTTAATAATAAGCCAGTGTTAATGTCTTCTGTCTCAGAAAAGGTATATCTGGTCAAACAATTGTGAAAACCATGACAGATTTGCAATGCAATCATTGTTCAACTCAGTAGTGCCTTTTCTCCTGTGTGCAGAAATAGAAATATGCTGAAAAGGACTCAAAACTTAGGAAGAAATATGAGTAAAAATTTAACAAAATTAGACATCATTAGGGTAAAAAAAAAAGAAAAGCATTTCAGTCTACCTATTTTATTGTAAAATGACTACAGAGTATAACAATTTCATCTACAAACACGTTTTGCACAGCATTTGTATACCAAGCTGCTTCTTATTTTTCTTGAGAGTGAGTTTTTTTAGTGTGGTCATTACTTGAGTTCCCGCTATACTGGTGACCCATGCAGTTTGTTAGCCATTTATGAATGTGCAACACTGAATATTTTATGAAGTTCATTATTCTTCACTGCAAAGTAATTAATGTCAAAGAGACAGCATATTTTTATACGCATGTAATTAATGTAATTATAAATGAGGGGAGTTGGGGAAGGAAAAAGCAGCAAGCAAAATAAATTAGTTCTGCAGAGGTCCAGGGGATTAAACAGTAACCTCTTATTGCTTGTTCAGGAATATGTGAAACTTCTCTCTCCAAGAAAACATAAACACAAAAATTAATGAATGGTTAGGAGGGTTTGACAGACTCCAGAGGAAGCTGGTGGACTCCAAAGCAGGTTGCCAAGTAGACCACCAAAATAAAAGCTTCTTTTGCTTTGAAGGAATGTAGAAAGCAGAAGACAATACAATCTTCTGCTATGTCTCAAATGCAGCTTCTGTGAACCATGAATTTTAAAACTAATGAACATACTATATCAGACTCTGCCCTTGCTATTTTCCTGGTGCTGGCCCAGTGAAATACAGGGAATGGCTCCAGCACAAATGGCAAAGGGTTATCAGGGGGAATTCCCATAAGCATGGAGATAAAAGAAGCCCTGATATGCTTTCTCTTGAGCCTTTGGTGTACGGAGGAATTCTCTGAGTAGCAAAAGGCAAGGGTGTAAAATCTACACACAATAGACAATTGCTTATAAAGGATTAAAATCTTATTGATGCAGCTAGATGATATTTTAGAACTGGTCTAATCTAACCTGGATGGAGAAGGGATTTAACTAGACCGTTTGCCTAAACAAAAATTCTGCAGACTTTCAAGGTTTCACTGATTTTGTGAGGAAAGCTTTCTGTAGCATCAAGCGTCACTTGGCTTCTTTTAAACTGGAGTGCTCAGCTGAAGAAAGGGATGCTGATTATAAATAGAAACACACAATTGACTGCATAGTCCTGGATGTCTTTCCTCATCACCTAAAAATAATTGTCCTGTAAGTAGTCCCTGGACCTATTGTGCCAGATTCTTATCAAGTCATCAGTCATCACACAAGTAGAAATCAGAAGGACACTGCAGAGAGAGAAGATCCATGTGTGCTTTGAGGCTCACATGGTATTAACTGGTAAAGACTCACCTTCCATGAGAGAAGGGTAAGTTTACAGTGAGTGGGTTGATATCCTTGAGTTTGTACATGCCTTGTACACTGTGACTTTGCCTATTTCACTCTTTCCTCAGGTTCTTTCTTTTAAACAGGAAATTAGTGACAATTTCTCTAAATAGTCTGTGCAAGGAAAGAGTTCCTGTTTCCTCAGTGACACCTGTCATGTAAGGCAGTGAAAAAAAAAAAACAATTAGTAGCAGTAGAAGGTTGGCATTTGGCATATTTAAAGGAAGTGAAGCACTAGTATTTGGCATATTTAAAGGAAGATGTAAAGCACAGTAGTAGATCTGAAATAATGAACAATGCTACTGCGACAAAAAATAATTAATTAGAAAATATGATAGTAATTTTTCACAGATAAAGTTTATTATTTTCTGCTCAGAACAATAATCAGCACTGACTTGAAGTTCAATTTAAAAAAATTCTCATCAAATCCATTTGACAGATGTAGAATTTCTCACGAGAAAATTCCACTCTGCAGTATTGCCAAGAAAAAGAGCTCAAAAGTAACAGAAGTGGTTTAAAAATATAAGTCTTTTAAAAATAGGGTGTTATTTTAAGGTTAGTTTAATTTCTCCACATTAAAAAAAAAAAAAAANTCTTTCTAGAAAGGCATTGCATTTACTTTGAAATTTCACTCCCTAAAACTTTTGTGTGATATTGATGTCCCAATTTGAGGTTAGTTTTGAAGGGTGATCATCTCATTCAGCCTTGGAATTTCACCAGAGATGTCTGAAGGTTTTGCACTGTGAGACTAAGATGAATGTCCCAGCTGTAGAGAAAGAAAAATATATTCAGATATATACCTGTATCAATTCATTCCTGATGTACATGGACTAGAAATATCAAAGCACTCTGGTAGCACTGCCATGTTCTACTGTGGTGGGGACACAGAGAAGAGAAACAAAGGCACTAGGGTCATCCGATCCAGACCCCTAATCATATTCATAATTATTAAGTACATTTTTAATTGTCACTATTTTGTTGTCTTGTTTTGTTGATTGTTAACTTTACCATTTTATGAATTATTAATGTTAAAATCAATTAAATACAGACTGAAAATGCAAATATATAAAATATCAGAAAACACCTAGATTAATCAACAAAGAATATAATACAGAAAAGCAATGGGGAACACAGGGACTGATTCTGAGATGAGCAGTCCACCAGAATAACTTTTCCTGTACAAATAATGTCATTGTTCCAAGCTGTATTTTGTGGAACAGGCTCAGTTATTTTGCTAATGCAGATTAATTATCCTGACATCAGTCAACTCTCTCAGGGATAAACTGGTTATAAAGAGACTGATTGCAGGCTTTCTAAAGAGAGTAGAAATATTTCCTATCCCTGCAAGAAGTCTTGAAGTGGTCTCTAAAAGTCGACATTGGCTCGGGGAATTTGATGAGACCAAAAATGATCTTTAAAATTGGAAAGAAAAAAGGAGGACTAAAAAAAATGTGTGAAATACAATAGGGTCAATTCCAAAGTACTCCACCTGGGCTTAAGGATAAATGACTGCTCGGTAAGCAATAGCTCTGCAAAGAAGTTTTTGATGATGAGGACTCTCACTGTGAATAGGAGTCAACAAGAACTCAGTGCTTAGAATGTCAAGTCATCTCAGAGTGAGTGTATCTGGCCCTGTTTTCTTTTAACAGTTGAGCTGTCCATGCTACAGTACACAAGTCACCCACCACAATTTCTGTTTTGCATGAACTCCCATCTCAGTAACTGCCCAATTTGTATCATGTCCTCAGACCGTATGTTCCCAGAGCACACTCTGAAGAAGACCACCCTGCGCATCCCACATTTGTGAAGTTTCTGAAGGACAACTGGATGTAACTGCATAAAGTTCACTCAAGTCTTGTCTGGTTCATACAATGTTGTAACATAGCTCATGAATCTCATTTAGAGAAGGAAAATATGTTATTATATTATGTTGTTTCAAGGAAAATTATCTTGGGAATTAGTGTCCGTTTTAACAAAAATGCTGTAAAAATAATCTCGGGTGTTTTCTTGCCTTGAGTTCTCTGTGCCCATTCCCTTGTTCCTATAAACATATTTTCCTGCTTCAGAAGTGTTTTGGTTTTTTTCACTGTTGTGTGAAATGTAAAATTGGTGATGGAAATTGACTTCAGGTACATTCCTGCAAACACAAGAATGAAAACTAAATATTGAAAAATGCATAAACAAGTTAAAAAAATGTTCTTTTTGTAGTGTCAGACAAAAGAATATATAATTCAGCTTTGACTGTGCAAAGGACTTCAGAATTCAGACTTTTGAGTATTCAAAGTGGACAAACATTCTGCTCTTTTCAAATAAGTTATTTCTTTCTTTGTTTTTTATCAGCTTATAGAAGAGCTGCAGCTATAGGTCTGCATCTGCTTTTGTTTTTTTTTCTTCCCAAACATATGGATAGCAGGAAGTCCTAATATGCATCCTCCAGGTAAGTGCTCTTTGCTCTCCTTTTTGGTTCCTCCTGATACTGCTCTGTGAGAGATTAGTATTGGGCTTTGCCTTCACCATCTCATTTCCTATGCCTCACATTATCAGCCCTTTGCATGTTCTGGTTGAATACTTGCAGTTATTTCTATGGTATTTTCTGAGGGAAAAATATGTTTCATGCAAATACATGTTCATTACATGTTCATCACAAAACAAGGTATTTGTATCATGGTAAAAGAACCAGCACTTCATTTCTCAGTGCCATTCTTGTTTGGGCTTTTGATTATTATCTTCCAACCTTCCCTTACAATTTTCAGAGATTTAGAATTAAGGTGATTTTTGTCCCAGCTGTGCAGAAATAGTGCTATGGCCAAGTCTAGAATTGTGACTAAATGTTAATCTTATCAGGTGATAATGGAGGGAGAGTAAAAACTATCATCTTCATCAGGGCTGTGAAAATAATTCTTCCTTCTATTTAACAGTCACTCTGAAGAGAAATAAAAATGGTGCTTGTATCATTTAAAACTTTTCAGTTTTCTGTTGACCTAAAATGAAGTATTTCATTGATAAGCATTGATAAGAATGGTCAATCATTTAGCTGTACATCACCTCAATGAGAAAATACTTCCAGGCAGCACAGCTTGTTGACATGGTGCTAAGGCCTGGATTAATATTAATGCCTAGAAAGATTACTACCTGCTGTGCTGAATGATGCTATTTCCTGAGACACACAAATATTCTTTGGAGAGAATTCCTGCAGGTGAAGCAGACAGCCCTACCAGCACTTATTGCAGGACAACTAGAGATCACAGCAAGAGCTGAAAAGTGCAACAAACTCAGGAGGAGTCAGGGAACTTAGAAGCAGCAAAGCCAAGAGTGGCAGCAGCAGGAGCAAGGAGTAGTAACAGAGGAAGCCAGATGGAGAAAATAGCAGCTGCTTGGGAGGACACAGAGGAAGCCAGCTGAATAAGAACTAGGTGAAGAGTTTTGAAAGCCCAAATGCACAGATTTTTACTCATTCTGCCTCTTGAAAGTCATCTATTGTCAAAAGTTACAACAGAGCCATCTTCTTATAGGTAAATGGAATTGATGAGCAATATGTACTGAGTATTTAATAACATAGAGCAAAAAGAGATCTTTTAAAGAGAGCTCTTATTTAATAACATAGAGCAGGCCTGCTCTTACAAAAGGCAGACTCCTCAAAGTATCCCGGCATGCTGCAGCAGGCAAGCAGGATATGTCAGTGCAGTTATTGTGGTACTCTCAGTCCACATGCAATTGATGTGAGTACATAAAGAAGATCAAAGCCTCAACTCCATCTCATCCTTCTCCCCTCAGTCTTTCAACTCGTTACCTTCACTTGGCAGAGGCAACTTCAGTAGTTAATTTTAGAGTAGCAATGGTCTATTTTGAAAGGATGTTGAGCCTGCCCTTTGTCATGCTGCTGGCAGGATTAGCAATAAAAAAAAGAACAGGATAAAACAGGGGCTCACCCTGGGACCTTTCAGAGGGTGCTGTGGAGTTGAGTGCTGTGGTTGCTAGAGGGATGATGTTCAAAAAGTCTTTGATCCAGGTAGAACAATGGGTTCTTTAAGCCCACAACACTATTAACATCTATTCTTTCCAGCTTCCATGAAATAAATGTTTATCCAGAGGCAATTTCATTTCTTCTTATGTATCATCATGGGTATCTGTCAATGTACAGCAGGATTTGGAAAAGTCTGACAGCTTCTAGGTGTGTTGCACAGTGAGCCCTGGGCTGGTGGGCATGGGGCAGGAGAAGGGAGCTCTACACTGCTGGGGCAGTGCTTCTGCTGAGTAGAGTTTTATATATGATAGACAGTAAATTTCAATGGATGGATTTTGTGAAATAATAAAATTGATGGCATGGAAGTAACTTGTACCCCCAGTAACCACTGATCCTTTATTTCTGACTCCAGGAGGTCCAGAGCATTATGGACTAAATTAATCAGGAGGCTATGGGGAGACTTTATTTAAATTAACAAATTAATGGGTTTCCTATCCATATTAATCTTTCTATTCACCCTGAAAGGGAGATTTCTAATAATTACTGTATTTTTCTGTGAACATACAGTACTGCAATCACATGATAACAGCATAGTTTGATTACCTGAAAATACAAATTTTGTTTAAGAAATGAATCATTGTTACTAGGGGAAAAGAACAAAAAAGAACACACACAACTGTTAATTAAAAAGTATTGCATACCTCATCAGGAAAGATACAGCTACCACTGACTTCAGTATCTGAACAAATTTTCACAGCTACTGCTGCAGGTTTTGTCAGAAAAAAGACTGTTGGAAGTACCATTGCCAACATGGGCATAACACTCACGGGTAAAAGGAAGTGGTTGTTCCTCTGCTGCCATGGCTTTGTTTTGGAATGGTGAAAAGACAAAGCTTTTGGACCATTGCATTTGTCTGCTTCATAAAGCCACCTTGCTTTCCCAAACCAGACAGTCAGTTTCACTTGTTGGTTCACAGGTGGAAGGGAAGGCAGAAATATTTTCTGAGGATAGAACTAGACTTGCAAGTAGGATTCATCTGACCACATTAAAGCACCTGTATGGGATCCATCAACCAGCTTAATAATGCTACAATTCTGGGTAACAAAGTGCCTGTTCCTCTTCATCAGCTACAAGGGGAGTGAATAGCTCAGAAGACCATCTGTAGTGTCAAAGAACAAGAATTTCTACAATCTTCTATGCTTACATCTGCCCATGATGAATCTAATTTTCTCTAGCTTATAGGGAACAATGCCTGTCCCTGTGTGTGCTGGTTTTGGTTGGGATAGAGTTAATTTTCTTCACAGTAGCTAGTATGGGGCAGTGTTTTGGATTTGTGCTGAAAACAGTGTTGATAACACAGGGATGTTTTATTTACTGCTGAGCAGTGCTCACACAGAGCCAAGAAGTGTTCTGCTTCTCACACCACCCCACCAGCAAGCAGGCTGGGGGTGCACAAGAAGTTGGGAGGGGAGAAAGCAGGACAGCTGACCCCAATGGACCAAAGGTATATTCCATACCATATGATGTCATGCTCAGCATATAAAGATGGGGGAAGAAGAAGGAAGGGGGCAGATGTTCAGAGTGATGGCATTTGTCTTCCCAAGTAACCATTATGCAGGATGAAGCCCTGATTTCCTGGAGATGGCTGAACACCTGCCTGCCCATGGGAAGCAGTTAATGCATTCCTTGTTTTGCTTTATTTGCATTAATAGCTTTTGCTTTACTTATTAAACTGCCTTTATCCCAATCCATGACTTTTCTCACTTTAACTCTTCCAGTTGTCTCCCCAGTCCCACCAGGGGAGAGTGAGCAAGTGCCTGTGTGGTGTTTTGTTGTCATCTGGGTTTAAACAATGACACCATGTTATAAAGCACAGACTTGTATTTCATTATGAGATAGCTGATCTCTGCAGAGGTATCCACTATTGACAGAATTAAAGATCGGACAAAACTTTTGACAGATGCACTGTTCTACAGGAGAAATACACTGGGGACTTCTTTTAAAAAGGAAAAGGGTGAAAATTGAGGATGCCAGCTCTTTGTGCTGAAGAAATTTATTGGTTTAACTTGTTATCAAATTTAAGTGAAAGGCAATTTTTTAGTTCAGTACAACAACTTTATTGTTACTTCCAGCAGTCTTAAACTTGGTGCAAGCAGCGACAATTATTTCATTATTCAGGAGTGGCTCTTGTAATGGGAAGACAAATTGCTGAAACTCCCATCCCATCCAGCAATATCCCCTAGTGTCAGCCTGTTACCTAAGAAGATCAGAAGCTCTTCTCTGTTTATACAGAAGAGAGAAATACTAGTTAACAGTAAACACTAACTTTTACATAGGTCAATAAAAAGTGAAGACCTTTCTGTAACTGTGTACCAAATAAAGAGTTTTTAATAATGATTTACAACTAAGGTAGTTGTCATTATCTTCTGGATAAAACCATGCCACTCAAAGACCCAGATAATTATTTTTTTTTTCTGTAGAAATTCCACAAAACTCAAACAAATCTCCTGGGAAACCCATGTGTCTTTCTTTCAGTTGAGACAGAGTTAACTTTCTTCATAGTAGCTAGTAAGAGGATGTGTTTTGGATCTGTGCTGAGAAGGCGACTGATAGCATACTGATGTTTATAGTTGCTGCCGGGATAGTCAAGGATGTTTTAGCTTCTCTGCTGTGCCAGTGTCTGCAGGTGCAGGAGAAGCTGGGAAAGAGCACAGCCCCAATTACTAGCCTAGTATTTGACCTGAGGTTTAGATTTGAGACCAAATTGGCCAATGGTCTATTCCATATCATGCACTTCATGCCTAGTATATAGAGGAGGCTCTGTCCGGAAATGTTCTCCCTCTCTGGATCACCCCTCTCTCACAGTCATCTCACTCTCTCAGTCTGCTCTTGGTCTCTTAGGTGCTCAGGCTCTTATCTCTTTTCCAGGATTGCATTTTCAGGACTCTACCTTCTCCAAGATCATTAGCCAGGAACAGTGTGAGACTTGGTCATCAGGTGGTGAACAGTTTCACTGTATATCACTCATTTGTATATTTGGATATGTTATTATTATTATTATTATCATTATCATTATTCTCATTATTATTTCCAATATTATTGTAGTTTAGTTATTAAATTGTTCTTATCTCAGCCCATAAGTCTTTTTTTTCCCTTTACCCCTTTAACTCTCTCCCTCATCCCCAGGAAGGGGAGGGTGAGCAAGCAGCAATATAGTATTTGTTTGCCACTAGCTGGGTTCAAAACTACAACATCATGAAGGAGATTCTACTTCAGATATATCACGAACATCCATAGGATACATCAAAATCTAAACCAATCCATCTTTTCCATACAGGAAGAAAGCAGAACCATACAAAGCACATACAAATGTACTATGGGAAGAGCTGTGTGGAGTCAGACTGAAGTTCCGTCTAGCTCAGTATCAAGCATATAATGAAGAGTATAAGAAAAGAACAATCAAAAAAAAAAAATAAGAACAGAATAGACATTTTCCCAGAATGGTCTCAAGAACGTCCCGAAGCAGATCTAATCAGAAGGGACTCTTCTAACTGGTTTCTCAGGTTGATCTTGGAATCCATTTAAATTTTAGAACCTACTGCTCTAAGGCAGGAAGTTCCTCAGCACTTTGTAAATGGGTATCATGAAATATGGAAAAAAGACACCTTTTTTGCCTGTTTTGATCTCAAATGTTGTCCCTTAATATATCCCTGAAAGTTATCTCAGTTTGAAAGATACTATGCAGAAGGAAGAAGGACGTCTATTCTAGCATGAATCATCTTTCTGCTAACAGCAACTGCCCACAAAAAATGAACTTCTCTCTTTCCCTTTCAGACACCAAACCCGTGCTATCTGGTTTAAGTGGACAGAAGCAATTTCTGAGAGAGCTTTTCAGTATCCTTCAATCTAAACAGAAGTGTAAGTGTCTTTCTCAGACACTTGCCATTGTAATCACAAGGCCATTTATTTCTTTTGATGTTTGCAGTTTGGGGAACTGCATACACATCCCAGTTGTGTGCAGCTTTGGGAACCTGACACAGTAACTGCATTTTACTTCTTTTGCTCTTTAGACTTAATTACCTTTCAGCTGCTGACATCATTCTTTTCATTCAGTTCCACAAATTTATGAAAGTTTGTCACTTTCATTAGAAGTGTCAAAACCAGCTCTGTTCAGTGCTCCACGATCTTAACTTTATAAACCACAGTTTCAAATAATCTTTCAGAATCTGTTTCTACCTACACAAAAATGTGTGTAAAAATAATTTACATTTGCAAAACTCAGCACACATACACACACGCAAAAGAAATTGAAACCGAGAGGATATTTTTACCTCTTACATGTGCTGCATGTGCACCCCCTTGATTGCGTTTGAAAAGCTTTAAAGATCTCTATGTGAAAACCTGATTTCATTTAAATCAATGACAAAAATCTTCCTAATCCACAGAATCAGAACCAGAATTACCCCTCCTATTTTTATGTTCATGTACAATTATTTGATCAAAAGTGATGAAAAATTACACTTCCATTCTGTCAATATTGAGCCATAAACCTTGACATTAGGCTATATTCCTTCATTGACATGGCTTAGATCAAGAAAATAAAAAGTTTCAAATTACAAATTTTCTCATAGATCCTCCTTATTGTCTCTAAACTTCTACCTGTTCCATACTCCTTGCTTACCTGGTGACATCTTCAATGATCTTTTTTCTCAGGTACTCATCATACTGACTGTCAGATGTTCATTCAATTGGCCAGAATGAGTCTGATTTCAAACACTGTGGCTTCATTGTCTGCCACAAACCTTTCACAGAAAATCACACTGTAGGGAAAGGGGAGGAAATGACAGAAAAATATTGTTAGGTAATAAGAAGTAAATTCATGAGTCATAAATTACTTGCTGAGAGGAACATAAAGAGCAAAATTGTGGTTTTGGCATTGGCTTAATGGGAACACTATCAAAAGTATTAAATTTTTTGCTCTGACTTACAGGATTGAATCTAGTTGTGAAAAGTTTCTAACTGGAAATGGAACTTGTATGGTCTTTAGCAAAGTAAAAAATTAGTTTTCTTCTCAACCATTGCTGCACTTAGGCAGTATATTAACAGAGTCCTGTCATTGCAAAGTTCAGGCTTCTGTTACAATTTGACTATATATAACTGATGTTACTTGCCTATATTGATCAGATGAATGTGCTCATGCTGTGAGATAGGAAAGGTCTCTGCACGCTAATCAGTGGAACTGTCAGCCAGAGAAAGCATGGTTAATTCCCCACAACCTAGGTGTCCAGCAGCCTCGTGTGTGTATCCCCATGTAAGAGATGTAGAAGATCATTCAGGCCTCAGTAATAAAATTGTGTTCCTCTCCCCCTCCTGAAATTCTGCAACTACAGTCAGGTCCCTGCCATAAGATTATTTCATAAACCGAAAGTACTCACAGGAACTGTATACAGACCTAATAAACAGGAATGCGTAGCAGGATCAGCTAAGAGCTCCCGATTCTCTTGTGAGCAGGAGTCATTTGGGATTATCATTCAGCTAGTAAGATTAAGGTACAAAATTGCAATGCCAATTTCCTAGTACTTCTTTCCCCTACTCCTAGAAGTACTAAACCTTGTAAAATGAGCTGTCATCTATTGAATATAAAAAGGGGGAGAGACTATTTCCGTCTAATTCATGCTATGATGACAGGTATGAGAGAATTGCCATTTGTATCATCAAGCTCAAAATATTTCTGAAGCTCTGTCATTCATTTATGGTTTCTACACAAATGGGCAAAGCCATTTTTGCTCACAGATGTATGCCAGTCTTGAATTATTCCCACAGGGCCTCACATGTCACAACCTGCAAAGGCAAAGGATCTCAGGAGCTAGGTGGTTTCAATCTGTTGTCCAGCTCTCAACATAAAGGGCAGGGAGAGAGGGTGGTGGGTAGTTGCAGATAAGAGATAAGAACGATCTCATTTAACTCTGTGGGCAACTATATTACAGGCGGCTACAACCGAGCTATTTGTGTAAACTTCTGATACAGCTAGTGGAGAAAAACATTCTTATGCACGATCCAGAAAACCTATTTTAGACAACTGCCTTCAGATGAGACTAATAACATCTAAAAAAAATGTCTCTTTCAATCAGTTACAGTGGGAGTCTAGACAAATAGCCCAGATGTAGGGATCTGTGCTGTACATCCTAATAGCCAGGTGATTTGACTTTCACATTTTCTTTTTCATCCAATGACAGGAGACACTTTACTTCACAGAAAATGATAGAGAGAAACAACCTGAATCCAAACTGCTTCCCTGTTAAAAGATCTGGAAAGGCTACAGCCTAGGATATCTTGGTTAAAAAAAGTCTAGAAAGAGAAGCTATTGAAAGCAGGTCATGGGACTGATAGGAAAATTCAGATTGGAAGGGATCTTGAGGTGTCAGTTAGTTTAAGATCTTGACCAAACACAGTCATCTATGAGGTCAGAACAAGTTGCTCAGTGCTTTGCACAACTGTGTCTCAAAAAATTCCAAGGATGGACACCACTCAGCCTCTCTGAACAACCTGTTCCACTGCCTGACTGTACTCTCAGGAAAAAGTTTCTCCTCTCTTTTTCCAACTTGTGCCCATTGTTGCACTCCTGCCATGCATCACTGCGAGGAGCCAGGCTTTGTAGGTACTGGGGGAGCTCTTAGGTGTCCCCAAAACATCCCCTCTCCAGGCTGAACAAGATCAGCACCCTCAGCCTCTCCTCATGGGGCAAGCATTCCAGCCTTCTGGGACCCTCCACTAAACTTCTTCTAATTACTCCATGGTTTTCCTATTTTGAGGGCCCAAAACTGGACACAGTATTAAGATGTGGTCTTTGCATTTGTCCTTGTCGAATTTTCTGAGGTTTCTTTTGGTGCATTCCTCCAACCTGTCTGGGTTCCTCAGGGTGGCAGCCCTGCCCTTGAGCATATCAGCTGTTTCCCCAACTTTGTGTAATCTGCAAACTTGGATAGAATGCACTCTGCCACCTCTACCAAGTCATTGACAAAGACTTGGACTGGTCCCAGGACAGATCTCTGCAGCACTCATCACATGCATCCATGCAGGGCACTGCCCATAAACCACTGATAATCCAAACAGCTTTTTACACATGCAGTTGACCACCCATCCAGACCATTAATTCCTAACCTGGATATAGATGGTGATTGCTCCCTCATGTTCTTAGCTACAAGGACATAATCTGATTTACCATCAAGAAATAGCCCCATCCTAGAGTCCTGTTTGGATGTTAGAACTGTCATCAGAACGTTTCCTCAGGGTTCTCCCCATGAGGAATGTGAGGATAGTATGGGACCTGTCCCTGGGGAGGGTGGGTCACAGACCATGTAATTAACTGCTCTGTATGGAAGAGATTTAGCTAATCTACCTTCCATGGGCCTACATAGTCTTGCTTCCAAAGCTGCCCTGCATACTAAAATGAGTTGCCAGGTTTGCAGAGTGGTTCAGCACTCCCAGGATCAAGACTTGATGTGATCTTTGGGAGGGTCTGAAAAATCCTTCACAGGCTTTCTGCCTCTATAAATTACCCTGAAAGGTGGAATGCAAAGAGTCAACTCACGTGTCAGGTTTCCCAGAGAAGCTGTGGATGCCCCATCCCTGGAGGTGTTCAAGGCCAGGCTGGATGAGGCTTTGAGCAACCTGATCTGGTGGGAGGTGTCACTGCCCATGGCAGGGGGTTGGAACTAAATGATCCTTAAGGTCCCTTCCAACCCAAACCATTCTATGATTCTGTGTTGTATATGTATGTAATCAACCTGTCAATAAATGTCACTGCTGTCTACAGTTGGCTTCAGTGAAAACAAGAGGCTTTCAGGTTCCTGATCTCCTGCAAGAAAGCAAAGGGGATATTGTTAGATTGAGGAGCTAGAGGAGGTCATACCTCAACCAAAACTAAAAACTGTCTGTCTGCATCTTTAATTGTCCCTGTCAATGAAAGATGGTAAAATTTAGCCTTGGCCTGGATGGAGAACTCTGAAGCGGGAGGTTGAGCACAAAAACTTTAGTTATTTCACATGCTACCCCCCAGGATCCTGATAGTTTGTGCAGAGGTATCAGTTTCTTCTGTAGGTTTAAAATGCAGAAGCAAAAGTTACTAACATGACAATTAAGATTCCCACAGAGGACTTTGGTTTTGCTCAGCTGTACATCATGAATCACTTGCTCTCATTAATCTAGCACCTTCTGTGAATCAGCAAAGCAAATAAAGCATCAGTTGTGCCATGAAAGTAATGACCTTCTCCAAACAGATGACCAGTTTCTCCAGGGCTGATCCATGGAATCACAGACAGAAGTTTTAAACTAGTTTTGTGACAGAGATTTTCAAGTTAGCTTGTGGCAGCCTCCTTCAGGAAATTCTGCAATGTCCTTGTGCAGCAGAGAAAAATACAGGAAAAAAAAAAAAAAAAAAAAAGCAACGCACGATAAACAGAATGAAAAAGATCATACCAAAAAGCACAATTTAGCAGAGCTGATGATTAAATAAGTACTAAATGTAAATATTTTTCCTGTTTTCCACTGATGTGAAAAACCACCACCACTTGCGACGCTCCTAATTAAAAACAACTATTGGAAACCATCCCAGGCTTCCCAAGACATTCAGCCAACTTCTCATGGAATAACAGAATACTAGCATATACATCAGAAAGACAGGCTTTGTATGCATGAACTGGAAATTCAAGCTGATCCGAAGTAAAAGAAAACAGAGTTACAACACATTGACAACCTTCACTAACCTAGGAAGCCTTGTTCCAGCTCCTGCTGGTATAAGGAAACAGACAAAATGTTGTGTTCCCCACACTCCTTATTCCCCAAACTTTCTATTGGTATAGCCATCATCTGACATGTAGAACGCAATATATAGTAAAGTTTTTATGATAATACAAGGATGGAAGGATGAAGCATTTCCTTTGTTTTGGGGGCATCATGGGAACACTTACGTAGGAGAGGAGTGCATTTGTTCCATGGAGTGGTTGTAAAAAAGCAAGTTGTACATGACGTCATAACTTTTCCCTAAATATAGCCTTTTACAAGTGACTATTTTTTCCTTGAAATGTTCCAACTTTCCCCCATTAAAAGTGAACATGTTCAATGGAAAGTGTTTGGATACTCACAAAAAAAATACAAAAACCCCCACGCAGATCAAAAGATGAGGGAAATCTTTAACTTCATTACTTGAATGACATTGGTAGCATATTCCTTGTGGTTTTATGTAGAAAAGATCAATCTCATATGCTTCTAGCTTTAGTCTAGACTAAAGACATTCCAAGTACATATCAGAAATATCTTCTATTTAAAGTTCTTCCTATGCATCCCATCCCAAATGTGAAATATGAGTAGTATTACATTATTCGGGGCTGCTGTGCTATAAATATTATTTCATCAACATGTCACATGTTTATAACATATTTACAGATGAAGGTTTCTTCAAGAACTATCTATTCCTTTTCGTCTCCACTACTGTAATCAATAGATACAAATTTTGCAGATGTCTAATTTTACACTCCAGTTAAAACAGTAATTGCTAGGAAAGAGCTAGACTCAAAAATCAGCACCACATAATTCTTGGCACAGAAGTTAGGAAGTCACTAAAATTTTGGAGATTTTTAATATCCAAGCAAACTTCTAAGAGTAGGTTCATTTTAAACTCTTTCTAACAGAACTTCAGATGTTTATAACAAAATAAACTTTGCAGAGGTTTCTAACAGAGCTCTGCCCTTTACTTAAACCAGTGGAGGCAGGGTTGCTTGTTTCACAGAATCACAGACTGTTAGGGATTGGAAGGGACCTCAAAAGATCATCTAGTCCAATCCCCCTGCCGGAGCAGGAACACCTAGATCAGATCGCACAGGAACGCATCCAGGCGGGTTTTGAATGTCTCCAGAGAAGGAGACTCCACAACCTCTCTNTCACTTGAAATTAAAAAATAAAAAAAATTTTGGACTGTGGTTTTTAAGATAATACTTAACAAAAGTCATCTCTGTGAAAGTTTCTCTGCATTAAAAATGTTATTACTGTACAGTATGTTGCTAAAATAGAATTACAAGCTGATGTACTTACTGTATTTTAGTATTAAACTAAATTAGAACAAAGCTTACTGTAACTTAAATACAAAAGATTATATTAATCTGATTCAATACAGACATTGTGTCCCAGTGAATTACTCTATTCTGCCTTTATTGTCTGTGGAACTATTTCTGTAGTTCACTTGACCTCATTCTAAATTAAGCATTTCCATTTGCCGAAGTGACTTTTGCTATGAAAGTGTCCATTCCTTGTCAAGGAGTCCACAGGGTGTTAGCTCACGTGTTTACACTGGAAACATCTAATATTCAGTGAAAGCAATATCTATCAGAACAGCTGAGAAATCTACATATCCTGTACATTGGGGCTGATTTGGATGTCCCAGAAACTCTGACTGGCTTTGCAAAGTCAGCCTACTACCAGCTTATCTATGTCTGATACCTATACTGTACCACAGAGAGTGCAAAGCCTTTTTCTTTTCCTAGATCTCAGAAAGTAAGTTCTCAGGAAATAAGATATCCTTCTACATCTCCTGGTCTCTCATGAACACTGAGGTAAAGTGGCCTGTCATTTGAGACAGGATGTGGAACAGGTCATCATCCACACAAGCAAATAACCTGTTGCATCTAAGATCTCTCCGAGATATCAAAGCCTGAGGAATAACTAAGGAGGAAAAAGATGGGCAGACATCATGGTGTCCTTCTGTACATGGATTCTGGGTAAGGAGAGGTGGTAATTTGGGTTTTGAAATTTCCTTGCGCTCAATCCCCAGCTGGAGTGAGATAAAATGCACTTCAACATTCCGGAGTGATGCAGAGCTGATTCACCCAGAGTGACTCACCCTGTTAAGGATGTTCCTTAGCTGTAGGCTGACCAGAAGTACTAGAGAAGCTGCAAGATTTGTGAGCAATGCAAATAACTGAAAAACAAACTGTGCAGAACTTACAAAGCTGTAGTTTTGTCAAGAGATACTTCTTCTCTGTTCTGCTTACACAGCTGCTCCTGGGGTGCCCCACCACAGGCAAAATAGTTCAGGCTCCTGAATAGTGCTCTAAGAGGGGCACATGCAGGACAGTTTGACAGGACTGTATCAGGGGGAACTGCCTGTATAACAAATATGTGAGAAATCTCAATTTTGTACTTTCTATCTAGTGGGAGGGGGGAAGAGGAGTGGAGGATGCTGAGGGTGACAACCTTTTAATCTGGCTGGTTATCAGCAAGAAGACAGGCACCTGCCTACATCTTTGCCAAAGCAAGAACACAGAGCACCCCCCCTTGGAGTGACTAATTCACAAAACAAGCATAACATGGCACTAAAGTATAGCTTTGTCATCCAATTATCTAATTTCCCTGGGGGTTAGATGTTTTGTTTGGAGCTTTTTTTCCTCTTTTTTTGTCATAGCTTTTACAACTTTTAAGTTTCTCAGTTAACTTTAATTAAACTCTCTTTAGGCCTAACAGCTCAGAGACACTTTGAGCTTACTAATTCTGTAACTTGTATTTTTCTCTTGGACTTACCACTTCATTTTCAAAGCTTGCATTACAGAGATTTAGAGTGATTTTTTTGTTGTTATTTTGTTGTTATTTTGTTGTGGATAAAACATTGTGCCACTTCTTCCCAGATCACAGCTGGTTTTCCTTGGTAGGAAAGGATTTTTCCTTAAAATGACATTTTTTTTCCCTGATCTATAACATGAGCAGAACATGTAAGATAGCAATACACTGAAAATTATTTCAATAATTCAGAAAATGAGGAGTGAGCAACACAGTAATTTGGCTACATATTCTATCTATAAAGTCAACAATTTACTTTTTCACAAAACTAGTTCAGAACTCATGTTGGATGTTCACCATTTTTGATTGGATTAAGAAAAAAAAGGAGAGAAAAGAGAAAAAAATTAACAGCTGGCTTAATTCAGTAGTTTATTTATGTATAAAAAGCTGAACGCAATTTTTGCTTTATAAGAACCACCTTTTTTTTCTACTGGTAGCATATGTATCGTACAGTTTGCAGCGCCAATGACATTAACAAAATCTTGAAAGTCATAAAGCTTCTGTTCTGCCTACTGTCGCTTGCCTATTGTTCTGTCAGAGAGAAGAATGTATTACCCACTTCCCTGTGAAGGAACAGCAGTTGTTTGCACATGGAAGATTAGCGTTGCATGGGATGCTTCCCTGCTGGAGTGTAGAAAGTGTTAATTTTCTAAAGAGCATGAACAGCTGTTATCTTTACAGTAATTAGCATAATATTTCCTGATTGACTACACTATGCATTCTCTCTTTTTTTTTTAATTGAAACTGCTATCAGAGTAATCCATTTATTCATTTTTCCGGGATTATTTCCAATTTATAGACTGAGAAAGTTCATAAAATGAATATAAAAATCAGAAAACAGATGTAATGTCTCATGAATTTTGTTTTCCAAGGTTCTGTATATATTGTCTTAATACGAACAGTGTGGATGATAGCATTAAAATACAAACAGCTTCATCCACAGAAGACCTCATGAAAGGTTGAGAGCTGAAAAAATCAATTTTTTGAGCATCCCCACTTACTTGTGGAAACCTAAGTACTAAGTTTGGGAGCCCAAATTCTCTAGACAGCACAAGAAGAGCATTGAGCAACTTGCCAGATGTTTACATTACCTGATAGAAAACTGAAGAAACAAGTGGATTCAACCTTAGAGATCCCTGAGGTAGCTAGATGTCAACTTCCAAGCCCAAGTGGCTCACTTTTGCAGCTCTTATCCTTACACGAATTCCAGTTTATTAAATCTCTCCGTTGCCTCAAATAATTAATTCTAAAATAAGGGAGTAGGAAAAAAACTTCCACTGAAAAGTCTTCTTTCTATTTATTCTCATAAAAAGGGTCCATAAAAGGGTTCAGTTTGTCAAAGTTGGTTTTCCAAATTTTAATTGTTAGGTTGTTAAGGTGCATCTATCTTAATGTTTAGTTTGGGTCAAGGGAAGAAAATCTGATTTCCTTGAGGTTCAGACAGAACTGTGTAAGCGAGAAGGGAGGAAAAGAGATTATCACGGGTCTCATGAGGAAGAGTAAATTTATTACGGGTTATATAAAGGAATGGTGCAAGACTCCAGAAAGGCCAAAGGCAGGAAAGGAGGGGAAAAATATGGATCAGAAGCATAAGAAAATGCAGAGAAGGGGGCATAAAAGGGGACAGTTGCATGCAAGCAGGCTGCTGGTCCACATAGTCGCCTGGAAAACACTGCTTCTGATCACTGCAATCTGTCATGTCATCTTACAAAATCCTGTTCCTATGTGCTGTTACCCTGCTCTCCCTTCTGTGTGTATGTATTTCTGTGCTACATGTGTAATTCCCTAGCGACCTTCAAGCTAGACAAGCTGGTGAGTAGGAAATATTTTGTTTGGATCAGTGTCTATTTCCTTGTCCACCAAAAAAAGGAGTGGCTAGATTTGTTTCCTTAAAGTATTGTTGAAGCATTATTATATTATTATGGCACTTACTCAAATGTATGTATATGTAAACATATTTAAACATATCACAGTAAAAACAAATCCAGCCACTCCATTCTAGGGAATACAAAGATATAACTCGAAGTGAATGCAATGATCCAGAATGCCTGTAGGAAGGGTCTAGAGAAGACACTTAACTTTGTAGCATTTGCAGAAACCATAGTCATCATACCAGTCATGATGGTAATAGAATCATAGAATCATAGAATGGTTTGGGTTGGAAGGGACCTTAAAGATCATCAAGTTCTAACTCCCCTGCCATGGGCAGGGGCACCCTCCACTAGACCGGGTTGCTCAAAGCCTCATCCAGCCTGGCCTTGAACACCTCCAGGGATGGGGCATCCACAGCTTCTCTGGGCAACCTGATCCAGTGCCTCACCATCCTCACGGTGAAAAATTTCTTCCTAATATCTAATCTAAATCTACCCTCTTTCAGCTTATACCCTGATGCAGAGNCACAGTTGGCTTTCTGGGCTGCAAGTGCACACTGCTGGCTCATGTTGAGCTTCTCATCCACCAATATCCCCAAGTCCTTCTCCTCAGAGCTGCTCTCTATCCATTCTCTGCCCAGCCTGTATTTGTGCTTGGGATTGCCTCGACCCATGTGCAGGATCTTACACTTGGCCTTGTTAAATTTAATGAGGTTTGCAATAACTGTGAGCTCTGTCTTATCACTGTGGTCCACTGTAGCCATACTGACATTTCATTTGTCTGAACATGTATAGGCATGTTCAGCACTAATGTTTGTATCTGGGCAACTCAGCTTAATTGTCCTTGATAGAATTTGAATAATTTAATCTGTGGTAAAACTTGTATAATGGGCCATGTGAATGTTTTAGGTCAGATGAAACTCACAACTGCTATTTATTCTCTGTTGACAAAAGAGACAGACTGGAGTGAACAGCTTAGGTGCAGGAGATATCTAACATGAGTGATAGTTTAATCTTCCCTTTCACCAATTAACTGCCATGGTCAGGTATCCCCTGTACAGTGTCTACAGGAACAGACTTCCCAGTAACTTGAACCATGGTAAGCAGAATATCAACTGCATGGAGGGATAGTCTGCTCTACTCAGGCTTCATCAGCAATTATGAGAGAAGCCATGGTTGCAGAAGCTCTGGAAGACATGTTTGCCATAAAGCTGATCCTGTATTAATTGCCTCTTTAGGTGACATTAACCTCTGCTTGTTCTCTTGAAGAGCTAGAAGGAAAAAATGAAGTGGGCAATAACCAGAGATGCTGTGGTGAGTTCTCACATTCTTCTCAGCTGGGTACAATGCCTTGCAAGTGGTGCCAGTCGTGTCCTAGGACAGAAGGAAAACTAAGATGACATTTCCTTCAGCATATATACATCATGAAAGATGTCGTCACCTTTCATATTTAAATAAATCTGATAAGATTTACCAAATTATCAAATAGTGTGTTTCTTGATTTCTTTTTATACATAAAGATGTTACATAAATGTGCTTGATGCAAACATGCCCATAAATACACATGTGGCCTTACAAACAGATTACATGGAAAAAGAAGGAACAGTTCTGTCCCCAAGGAGAAAAAAAAAATAGCCCAGATCTTGTTCCCCAGATGGACAAATTAGCAAACGTGCTTGGATTATACCAGAATTTCTGTGCAGCCTACAGGATCAGGTTTCCTTCTGTTAAGACTGAGACACAGCAACTGAAGAGGATGGGGGGAGAAAGCTGACTGATATTCCTTGCACTGCAATACACTGATTAGGTTAGACATTTATTTTATGATATGGCTGCAAGGTATCCAGAGTGTCCATCTGGATAACGGCTTAGTTGATGTTGCCTGAATGCACCTTTGCACAAAATGTATTTCCATCATAATAGATACATTTTTTAAAACCTGCTGATCTGTGTGTGTTTGAGGAACACTTAAGAGGAAATAGTGGAGCCAACTTTTAAAGTAAGAAACATAGGATAGTTGACAGTGTAATCCAGAAATAATATGAAGGCAGAAATTCTAGTGAATAAGTTATATTTCCCACTCTATATGTCTTTTCTCAATAAACTAAAATTCAGTGCTGAATTATTATTGCACTGTTGCAACAGGTTGGAGGGTTGTAATCATTGCTTCTCCCCCAATGATTCATGATACTGCTCCTTACTTTAAATAACTAGTTTTTAGATGGTAATTTGCAATGTTCTCTTTTTTTTCCTAAGCAATATTTGGGTCTTATTGTCCTGAAAATGTTTCCTTTTTAGTACCTGATTCAACAAAGCACTAAACATCAGGTTAGGTTTACAAACCTGAGAATAAACCAATTTACTCCATCTGGAAGTGATTGAACACACAGAGTGTATTTTAAGTGCTCTACTGGAAATGACAAGCAGTAGTTTCTCTATTTAAAGATGAACACATACTAACCATTTTTCTTATTTTTTTGCTTACCCATCAGCAATAATCTATCCCCACTCTGATTCTTAGTTTTGTTCCAATTCATCTTTTTAATTTTAGCAAAAATGAACTTATTACATTGCCTACCCTCAGTTCACTCTATCTCCTCCCCCCATTTCTTGGTAGCTGTTCACTGAATTACACTAAGAAGCACCATAAATCTTGTCCTACCCATTGCATCCCCATCTGGCATCTTGCCCGAAGCACCAATTTCACTTTAGAGGCTGAACTTGGAGGAGCTAGTACAATTGCTTTGGTGATATTTTGGATTGCACGGCATGGAAGATGACAGCAGAACACAGCACTTACCAATTAGCCAGCACTGAAGTAATGATAGAGGAAGATTTATGCTGTTTCAGACTCACAGGTATTACAAAGTTCCAGTCTGCTCTCACTGAAGCCAACAGGAGTCTTTCCTTTGATTTCAGCAGGAGCTGAATCAGTAGAGAGAATGAAAGGAGAGCTGTTTCTCACAGTAATAACCTTCTTTCCCTTGCAAGGGTAAACTATTCAGCTTTCAGAATCTCTCTGCCCCCTTGTAGGTCTCAGCATTTTCAATAGCTTGAATAGCATCTTTTTCCATAAAGTGTTGTATGCAAGGAAGGGCCATTTGATTTTTCATTACCATAGCAGTATCAATAATATAATTGCACATATGAAAATATAACCAACCTGCACAGAATTCAGGCTGATGACAGGCAGCTAATGTAAGAAAAAAAAAAAATTGAATTAAAGAATCATTTACGTAGGGACAATCTCCAGACAAAATACATTAAAGTCTTAGCTTTAAGCTAATAAAAGCACATTTACTAAATCATTTGTCTTAGAATTGATATTAAAATATTTAATCTAATCTTTGAATTAACTTTACATTGGTATTTGCTCAGCTTCTTGTTGACTTATTCCAATTATCACATGTTCAACCTAGCAAAGAGTCATGTTTCCACTACAACTTTGGAACAGATTTAAGCAAAGCCATCAATAATAGGAGTCACATGATTTCTTCTTTACAAGCTAACTGTGCAGTGCTGCAATACTTAAAAATCAGGAGAGACAGGAATAGGAAGTGTCGAAGGACAAATTGCCATGGTCCTTCCACTAGCTCTAATGAAATAATGTATAATTTCAGTACAAAAACCCATTTACTATACTTCATCATACTTCAGAGAAAAAAAATGTATTGCAGAAACCCATAAAAAATAGGCTAATGTACCCTGCAAATAGAATTACTTTTTTTTTACGATACTCATTATTATTCATCTTAATATCACAGCTGAAGATAAGTGGTACATTACAGGAAAGAAATGAGGTAATTGTTTCTTGCAGCTTCTGTGTCTTCCCTTTGACCTCTTAATTCATATACTGTTTATCCTAGAGACTTCTATGACTTTGAAAAAGACTAAGTAATTTGTTTCAGCCATCTCAGACACTTACTGATAGACAGATATTGACCCGTATGGTTCTTAGACATGTGGGAAAATGCCCAGAAAATTCTGAAGGCCATAGTGCTTGGGAACACAACAATGACAACAGGTCATCAGAGCTCTTGTGATGATGTGTTGTTTTAATATGAGTATAACAAAGGTGAAATTATTTTCTTAAATAACTGTTGGTTAACGTAGAAAGAGTTTTTAAAAATATATACAAAAGGGAAGCTAAAAGCTGCCAACAACAATTTGTGTTGATTTATAATTTTTGCAGCAAATGAGGCAAATATTTAAGTCAGCACCCATACAAAAGTCCATACTCACCTCAGCAAAAGACTACCATTTAATGACCTTCCCAGTTTAAGCAAGTTGTGTGAATTGATGTTGTACAATTCCACATAAAGCATTTGCCATGATTCAGTGTCAGTCCATTCAGTAAGTACAGACATGTACAGGACAGCTACACATTCAGATGACATCAAATAGTGACAGCTTTAGTTCCACAGAAGGCTCAGTTCAGTAAAGTGTTTAAAGATGAGATTAACTGTCAACATGCAAATAGACTGCCTCCAGATTTACAATCACACATCCAAACGAAGTCATTTGCATCTGAAATAATGTAGACTATTAGTTTTGCCACTGAAAATTTGATAGACTGCGTGAAGAAATATAATAAACAAGAAGGGAGTTCCAGGGCTCTCCTGCTGTGATTTCATTGGCCATATCAGAGTATTTGATGTTTTACTTAAAGGTCTGGCTAATAGAAATGATAGTATGACTTACTATAAGGGTGTTTCTATATATGTCCTCATGACCGTGTAAACTTCAAGCAGCAAAACATTAAAGTAACACACCCTCTTCAGCCTACCAGACAGATATGTTTATGTATACAGATCCAACACAAGCTCTGCATATGAATTCTTTCTCTATTTTGAAGAGCTGAGGGACTTCAAAAGTGCCAAGTCCTTGGCTGAGTTAGGATGAATTTAACTCAGAATAAGAGTATATTGACAAAATGGGATCATTCATGAGTTCAGTGTATCTCTAAGTATTTAGCCCCATGCCCATTGCCAAAATCACAACACTTTACTGACTATATTTATTTTTGGTTTTCTCAGGATAATTGTGTCAACCCAAACATATTAGTCATTGCATTTAGATATTGGTAAGAGTTGTTCACACAAGCCCAAAGAGAAAGGAGAAGGTTATTGGCTGAGGAACAAAATGTTTAAAATTATGCCTATAGTAATAAGTGGTTCATACATATCTTCAGTTAACTTAATTTTGGCAGAATGAGAGTGATCTTAAGGCTAAAAACGAAAGAAATCTTAAAGTTCACTTTGTCATTGTTTCCATTGGAAGTCCACAGATTTATTTTCCACAGCAGAGGAAAAAGTAGAAAAGGTAGATATAGAAGTAGTGTTGAGTATGTTAAAGACTTTCAGCTAACTGTTTATTTCTTCAATAAATTAAAGCAATAATTAATACATCAAATAAAAATATGATCAAATCATAATCATCCACCATTTCTTCAGTTTTTGTAAATTACATAAATTATTCAAACTGCATGGCCTATTCTGTGTGGCCACACACAGTCCTAGCATGTACTTGCATTTCTCGCATATTCATAACATGTTGACATGTATCAAATATATCTGGGTTCTGTTTCTACTTTCTAGTTTCATCTCATTTGGTTAGTAAAACTTGTTGATGTTTCATTTTTACATCATGACCTTGCCAAAATGATTCTTGCATTTGTAGTCTGGCAAAATATTGGCCCCAACCTGCTGCATACTGTTGTTCCATATTAAGAAAATCCTTGAACACATGTGTAGCCTTCGTGTAATTCAGATAGTCTGGATCAAATCTAAGTTCTTTGAAGATTTTTCCCCATTTGAGGTTTAGCTATATGGCTGAATTAAAGACCAAGCCCTTCATTATAAGTATTGTTTTCGACTCAAGAACGGGGAATTGCAAAGGTTTTATATTTCATGTGTATTTCCATTTTATGTCTAGTGAATACCCACAAGCCTTGAAACATCGTCAGCATTTAAACTCAGGTGTCTCATTTCAAGGTTCTCCGTCAGCTTGCAGTAGCAGTCTGCCTGCTGTGGGTTATTTACTGATCTGAGTACAAGCAACAGTATAAAACCCAGGTAATGCCACAGTCAACCATAACCATGTGTCTAAAATAAAATGGCTGCCCAAGTCATGTAGGATTGACCTGTTCCAGTCAAATTTGATTCCTCTAAACAATTTGTCCAAAGCAATCCAGTCACGGCATCAAGAGGTCACGCACATACAGGCCAAACCTGTCTGCTTCTGTGGCTGAAATCACTTTGAGTGTCCACATCAATTTGTTGAAACTAAGTCTGGAAATCTTGCCCTAAAAAGCCATCCTCCTGTGTAGCTTTGGAGCAAAGCCATTAAGAGCCTTAATTTTGTGTCATTCAGGAGCACAAAGAAGAGGCAAATAACCCCCTTCATTTTATATCCTTTTTACCCCAACCCTAATCCAAGATAGTCTGTGAGTAAATCCTGGTAAACTCAGTGTGACCTCAGGATGTGCTTATTGATGAATAAAGATAGTGGGTTGAATTATATTCATGTGTACCCATGAAAGGGCTGACAGGCATAGGATAAAAAAGTGATGTGGAAAAAGCACACTGGAGTAAAATTATGAACAAATGATACAGCAAAGCATGCTAGTTCTCTGATGGGAAAATAAAGGAGGTGAGACTTCCTTTTAGCCTTTCTCCCGTAAGAAAACAAAGGTCTTTTTATTCTCTGCTTGAGTTTCTACTTTCATAACTGTAGGAAACTCTTCCCATCTGTCAGCTTGAATGAATTTGATCCATAGTTTAAGAGTTGTCCAGATCACACACACACACAGACACATACCATAATCTCCCTTTGAACAGCACCAAAAATCTAATTTTAAACACATTTTTTCTCTGAATGAAGTGACTGACTGGCAACATTTTCAGTATTTCAAACTTGTGTTATAACTTCGCTGATGTCAGAAAAACAATATTCCTGTCTCTAAAGAACAGAACGTATCCCTGAAACAGCTGAAACCATTTTTTTTGTGGTGAAGGCATGATGAGGTTATAGGCATCTCCATGTAGTGGGACACAGTGACTGTGTGAACCCAGATTATTTTTAGTTTGGACACTTCTCCTGACTTTCTGTGGACTTAGCTGATTCTTCTCAACTTAAATAGGGGTACTAATTCTGATTTACTTGTAATAAGTTCACATATATTGTAATCAGTTTATGTATATCATTTGTACTGCTGAGGCAATAAAGCAGTACAAAGAATTACTATTAAATTTTCTTTATGAAGCTCTGAATTCATTTCCCAGTTTTGTATGAAAGGGTTAAAGGCAAAATTCTATACTCAAACTGTTTTTCCTTTCTGTTCTCTTATTTGTCCATAAAGATAGCTTTAATTAGCACTTGCCTGGAAACAATTTTTGTATATATTAACTAAAAAGTGTAATCAGTATGAAGAGAAGCTGATGAATAGTTATAAAAATAGCATCCAAACATCAAAGTCCCTTTCATAAGAAAAGTATTTTTAATCTGTATATGAGAGAGCACAGAAGTGTTGCCATGTCACTAGGAAGTGCTCTATCTGCATGTAACATTAACATGGCAACAGGAGCAATGGTCACTTCATATTCAAGATGCATTTTCAAGATGCATACGGAACTGAATCTTGAGACTTAGTACAAAATTTCTCTCTGTCTTTGTCGTGGTCCATGAAACCACAGGTACGGTTTCCTAAACACCTGGTGGGCTGAGGCAGGGAACTGGGAGGGTTTCACTTACCACTTAGGGTCACGGGCAAGAGACCGACACGACTCGTGGAGAACAGTAGAACAGCTGAATTTATTAACCATTTACAACAAGAAACAGGGTATTGAAAGAGAGAAACTGCATCTTACACAAAATCACTTCTCCTCCACCCCTCCCTTNGGCTGGGCTACAGCATCTTGTTCGCAGAAGCCCAGCAGGTGGTGGGGGGGGGGGGAATTCCCGGCTCCCAGAGCCGCGCTGCTCCCGCAGCCGCACCACGTGGCGCCTCTCCCGACAGCGCCAGAAGAAGGGGGGGGGGGGGGGTCCTTTCTCAATATGTTATTCGCAGAGGCGCAATTGGCTGATCCTGGCTTGGGGCCTGGCTTGGGGCAGGTCCATCCTGAGTGGGACCCTGCCTTCCAAGCAGTTTCTTACAAAAAACTCCCCACCCCGTTACCAAATTCTTGGAGGGGGGTGGGGGTAGCTCCTTAAGAGCCATTTTAAAGAAACGGAGCCAACACTTTAACCCCTTCCTCGCCACCAGACAACCCATAACAATCTTAAATTTGTGAACTATTTCAATTATACTCGCCCCATTTTCCGTAAGCAAAAAAAAACCAAAAAAAACCCCAAAAAAAAACCAAACCAAGTACCAACATTTGCTCAATACTTTAGCTACATTGCCAGATTTCAAAATCTTATAATAGTTTTTATGGTAGTGAGCATTGTCTTAAAGTCCTGCTCCTATAGCTAAGTGATCAAATAGGAATCTACTCTTCTTTTTTATTAGCATGTTTCTTGACCCCCCCCTCCCAAATATTTGAATACAAGAATTTGTATGCCAGGAAGAATAAAAGGTGCAAAGTATGTCTATGTAAAGAAAATCTTAAATGTATGTAAGAATCGTGTGTGTGTGTTTAGTAATCTTATCTCCTGTCTTCAGGCAGAATGGCATGCTAATTTAGGAGACTGGGAAGGCTGCATATGTCAACAAATACTAGTCTCAAAGTATTAAACATCACCTAAAGCAACACCTAAGCCTACAGCCCTTTCTTCTTCCCCACAAAAATGCTCTTTTAGTAAGTTGGAAGGTATAGTAGACAACAAGAAATGACAGAGAACAGGGGAGTGAACAAAGATGACCATGGGAGATGAGCAGAGGAGCTGAGAAGGGGGGAAATGGAAAGAGATGACAGCACAGAGAGGAGCAGGAATGAGCAGGAATGTGGTCGGCTGAAAGGAGACAAAGAAATCTGTGTGCCCAGTTGGCGAAAGGAAGGAGAAAGGTAAAGTGGGAGCAATAGACAGGATACAGTTCACTACAAGACTCTGATTAACACAAATTCTTGAAAGGTTCTGTGGCATCTGAAACTCGATGCAGGTAATCATAAGCAGCTGACAAGTGTCAGAGTGCCAAAGCAAGTCCCCTGATAAAGAGCTAAATTTCAAAGAACTAATACCTTTTCTCTCAGCTTATAAAATATTAAATATATAATACTCACCAAAAATAGTGTATGAATTATTAGCACCTTCCTTGGGAGATGGGGAGAAGAAGTTGCAGGAAAATTCAACAGGGCCTAGAAGATAAAAATATGACCAAATTACATCTCGTCTTCCTTCTGCACAATGGGAATTCAATACAAACTTACATGGCCTTGAAGATTAAGTGAAGAAAGGCACTCATGAAGAATAAAAACCAATTATTTTATGATTCTTACTAGAAGTCTGGCACTGATGAAGGAAAGAAGCATACATAAGTCCTATGGGTAGAGACATCTGCCTCTTTCCACAGACCATCTGGTTTCATTCTCAGACTCTGTCCTGAGAAGATGAGAGGGGACCAAAAATGAGCTACTTCCAACTACCTACTGCTTTCCACAAAGGTAAGTTGTCTTCAAAGGAGATGGAGGGAGGTGCGGTACTGGTTCCAGTCCGATAGCTACATCATTGTGTAAATGCAGTACTGCGCTTTAGCTAGTAGCCTGCAGAGAGGGCATGTGGTTAATTCTTAACTCAGGTCCAAAGTTAAGCAGTGCATTTACATTCACAAGATTCTAAAGCCAAGCTAGCAAGTAAGAGCTGACTCTGTGTAGAATGAACTTGGGTGCTTATGCACTATGCTCCACAGTGTCTACTGGAGTACCTGTTATCCAACAGGTGTGAACTCTAAGGAGAATTAAATTCTTATCTTAAAATAGAGGCCTAAAATAATATCCTGAAAGATGTCCATTCCTCTACGCAGCTACAGAGGAACTCTATGATAACAAAGTCAGAAGCAATAATGAGATGAAACCCACTTTTCTCTACAATTAAAAATAATCTGCTAACCTGCTTTGAAAGAAGTATAGTCCCAACCAAACCCTAGTATGTTATTTGTTATTTGTAATCCTTCCTTACTTTGCTAAAATTCAGTATAAATATGATGAAAAATCATAGTCTTTCCAGCATTTTCCTGACCAATCTCTGTCATGCATGATTTGTATTAACAAATCTTAGAAGTGTTATTTTGAACTCTCATATGAGAAGTCTTATACAAGAGTATTATACACCACATAGCCACTTGCTCACCCCCCCCTCCCAGGGGTGGGGGAGACAATTAAAGGGTTAAAGGGAAAAGAGACTCGTGGGTTGAGATAAGAACAATTCAATAAATAAGCTACAATAAAATTAAAAATAATAATTATGAAAATAATTATTATTATAATAATAGTAATATATACAAATATACAAATATATAAATGAGTGATACATAATGAACTGCTCACCACCTGATGAACAAGTCTCACACTGTTCCCAGCTAATGATCCTGGAGCAGAGAGAGTCCCAAAACTGCAGTCCCAGAAAAGATAAGAGTCTGAGTGTCCAAGTGACTGTGAGCAGACTGAGAGAGTGACACCCCAGACAGAGAGGGAGATGACCTGCAGCAAGAGAGAGAACTTCTGGACAGAGCCTCATCTATATATTGGGAATGATGTGCAGTATCATCCCACTTTCATCCCCTATCTTTTCTCTTTCCAGGTGTTCACTGTGTAGCTGTGATTTCAGCACTACTGAAATTTTAAACTGAGCATTGATTCAATAGCTTTCCCCTCACAAGCTCATAATGCATTAGAATATTAGTCATGATACATGTCCTTCTCATCTCACATTGCGTCCTTTGGAGAAATAATTTTGTTTTGAATATAAGCACTGGAGAGAAGAGAAAAAATTTCCTCTGGACACAGTGTTGTATACTGAAACACAGGAAAAGCATAGTTTACTTTTGAAAAAGCTAGTAAAAGGCACTGCAATGCAGTGTATATTAAGTATGATGAACCAGTTGGGTAATGCAACATAACAATGATTTGTATGCCAGCTGTTCTTCTGGAATATTAATTTTGAATTGATCTTATACTTTTATTTTAACATAGCCATTGAGAACTAGTAAAAGCTAGAAAATATTTATGAAAAAGTATGTGAATGTGGTGATTTTGCAAAATCCCAAACTAGTCAAATTATACAATCTCTTAAATTGCTCCATAGATTCTCACCAGTGTAGTTGGAACTCATTTTACAGCTATGTGTCAGGGGTGATAGACAAAGATTAAACTGAAACTGTTGCTTGCTTCAAAATTTTAAACAAGCTGGAACCCTAATCCAGAATGTAGAGCACCTCTGGGTTTGGGAGTAACTTGATTTTCCCAGCACAGGTCCATCTCTACTCAGCCCTTGGGATCACACAGGCATTAGTTTCACACAAAAGTACAAAAAAAATTAAATTTTCTTAGCAGATTAACAGTGAGCAGCTAAAAATATTCCCTAATTACAGTGCATTCGATATGATGGGAAAGTTAGAAATAAGAATCAATGTGTGCTACAGACTGTGATTTGTGACATCCTAAGCAGACTTTGTCAAAACCAGCACATTGCTTGCATCAACATCTTTTAACACTGTCAGCACTGAACAAAACCTATGCTTATTTAATGTGTTTCTTACCCTTGCCTTGATGCTAAGTATTCACCATTTGTGCTCTCATCTCAGCTGAAGAATACATTATGCCTCATTAAGGGGCTCATTATGTGCTTCATAAATATCAGAACAGTCTTTCCTAGCTTCTGAGATAATGAACTGTCTCAATCACCTTGCACAGGTCCATCTTGCACAATTTCTTCATTGACAGTCAAACAAGACTGAGGCTGAACTTTGAATTTGTGCATGCGCACAGATCCACTTTAGGGGCGTGAAATTTCTAGTAGTTTTGCAGAATGTCTTCTATTGTTTTCTGAGTCACCATTGTCCTTGAAGCTGAGTGACACTTCACTGGCAACCCAAAAGATGCATTGCCATAATCAGCTTGTAAGTAGGCATCTGCAACATTTCCAGCCAGACTACTTAGCTTTTCCCCAAAATGCTGTCAGATTTTCTGATCTTTCCAGGATCTGTTTCACTGGTTCCCAGTTCTTTCCCCACAAAACAAACTTTTAGATACAACAAAGGTTCTCGTTGTTTGGAAGCCTCAAATTGTTAATCTTATTAACCAAGATTCTGCTTTGGTTTGCTGCAGACTGTGCTGCCCTCAGGATTTGTCTGTGCACAAGGTAATCTTTTTGGAAAAGTACAGGGAAGACACCCAGGTTTCACTGACTTTTTTAATTTAAGGTAAACTTCCTCTGCAGAGGCTTTCCTCTTCTTTTGAAGTAAGGAAGCAGTTAGAACTTACTTTGCTGACAGCTTTTTCATTCCGGTTCTATATGATGTAGCTCATCATATAAGAAACCATTCAAACTGGATGTAATTTAATTACCCAGGCTTTTCAGCTCTTCAGAATAATCATCATATTAATTCCAGAGGCAAAAAAAGAAGCTGTTTTTTTTTCTAAAGAGAAATGCTGCAAAGTTCTACAAAACATACATGTAAATTAGACTCCATCTATTCCAGACTGTTCTGCTTGCTCTCCATGAATTTATGGACTTTGCTAATATGGAAAATTTACAGAGTTCTGGGTTCCTGTTTTCCCTTGTCATTAATGGATATCACAAGGGAACCCCAAAGCTTGTAATAGCATGGAAACAGGCCACTGAACTTAACAGACAGAATGGAAAGTAACTGCTTAATCAAACAACAAATATACCCCAACACTGTACCAGCTAAACTGGATGATCAATAAAAGTCAAAAGTGCTCTTAAGGGGCCAGTTTATGGACCGGAATCAGGAGTCTAAAATACAGATTTTGCATTCTTTCCCCAAATTTACTGTTTGGACTCAGTATACTCATGGCAGGTACCTGGAAAAGGTTTGTAGTTCCCAAAATTTTCTTAGTACCAGAGAAGTGGGGTGCTGGACTTTTTCAAAGACAGAATATTTGATATAGAATCATAGAATCATAGAATGTTTTGGGTTGGAAGGGTCCTTTAAAGGTCATCTAGTCCAACCCTCCTCCAATGAGCAGGGCCATCTTCAACTAGATCAGGCCGCTCAGAGCCCCATTCAGCCTGACCTTAAATGTTTCCAGGAATGGGACATCTGCCACCTCCTTGGGCAACCTGTTGCAGTTTTCACCACCCTCATCATAAAAATCTCTTCCTTATATATATTCTGAATCTACCCTATCTTACTTTAAAACTATTACGTCTTATCCTATTGCCACAGGGTCTGTTAAAAAGTCTGTCCCCGTGCTTCTAATAAGCCACCTTTAAATATTGAAAGAACCTTCTCTTCTCCAGGCTGAACAACCCCAACTCTCTCAGCCTGTTCTCACAGAAGAGGTCTTCCAGCCCTCTGATCATTTTTGTGACCCTCCTCTGTACTGACTCCAACAGCTCCATGTACTTCCTGTGTTGAGAACCCCATAGACGGACACATTACTCCAGGTGGGGTCTCATGAGAGCAGAGTAGAGGAGGAGAATCACCTCCCTCGACCTGCTGGTGACGCTTCTTTTGATGCAGCCCAGCACACGGTTGGCTTTCTGGACTGTGAGCGTACATTGCCAGGTCATGTCCAGCTTTATATCTGCAAGTACTCCCAAGTCCTTCTCTGCAGGGCTGCTCTCAATCTCTTCATCCCCCAGCTTCTGTTGATACTTATGGTTGCCAGTACCAATTAATGCAACATAACAATATATTTTTTTTTTTTTAGCAAGCTTCCTTTCTGAATTTAGCGAGAGCCATCTTAGGAAAATTTATCCCCATTTCCAGCAATACACATTCTCATGAAGGACCATTTTTCCAGATGTGTGAGGAAAATTCTAACAATTTTAGCTGTGAAGCCTTTGAGGTCTGTGGTATTGAACTTGCTTGTTCCAAGATTCAGTCCAACCTGGGAAGTTGAACGGTGTGGTGAAATTTTGTGCAACTAACAGACCATCATTAATACACTAGAGAAAGCAAGGTCTGTGTCTTCTTCCTCTTGTTTCTTTATTCTTCATTATCTAACTCTGATATACTCAGGAAGAGTGTAGAGTGTTAATTTAAACAGAAGCTAGAAGTCAACAGGAAACTATTCTAAAAGTGAAGCGGAAAGACTCCATAACTCGTGAAAGTTGTAAAGTAGGTATGTAGTTTATTCAGTGCTGAGGTGCATGGGGGATAGCTCTACCAAAGACATGTGCTCCTTTTCGCGAAACCTATCCTTCTATTTATTCCCCAAAATGTTGCATATGCATTAAGTTTCATAATTCATTCATTCATATTAATTAGCTAGCCCCGCCCAGCACCACTTCGTATTATAATTAGCTAAAGAGTCCTTCTGCACCTGCGTAGTGCTCCCTGGTGGTCGTCCGGTGGTTGACACTGGATGAAGTAAATGAGTCTTCATCGGAGTTGAACTTCTCACCTCCTGGTCTCTTGGTCTCAGTCCAAAGAACCAGGATGCTGCCCAGCTTGTTTGGAGCCTGCTTGAGGCCCAAGCAGCCCTCCCTATCTCCGTGGCCTTGCAGGTGTTGCATTCTCTCCTCTCATTTGGGTTAGCAGTTCCTCCCCTTATCATTACAGCTTTGATTCTCTCATCCTGTCTTCGCAAGCATGGCAAAAGTTAATCATATATTGTCCCAACAGCTATTCTGAATAGAGCTGTTCTCTGAGCCCTTGTTAAATTTAAAACCCCCTCTCTCAAAAGAACATTAGTAGGTCTTCTAAAACAGACATATGTTAGAAAATGCCCATCACTATAGCCAGTGGTCTTTTTAAATCATCCTCTGTTTTATTTTTCAGGCATAAAAGTGAATCATCTGGTGGGAACCCAAGAATTCTGAGTTATAATCCTGTCCCCCACTCCCCAGCTAATGTCCTCTGCTGCTGTCCTGCATCACTGAAGCATTCTGCTCTGTGTAAATTATGGATAATGATAGTTAACTTTTGTGCTTTAAAAGGATGTCAAGGGCTTGATTAGGAAAATATTTTAGAGCAGCATGAAGTGGAATGGTATTCAAGATCATCCCTGTTTTTATTGCCACTTTAGTTATGCATTATTTCCCTAAGTTTATTTGTTTTCTTTCCAGCACTATCTCTGTGTCTTATGGCTTTTACTACTCCCTTGTGTCAGGTTCCTGCATGTTCCTTCATGCTTGCTACTCTCCAGTGTTTCATTCACATTTATTTCTCCACCACCTGGCAGACATTCTTGAACGTTAAATGGCAAAAGCTATGTTACATCTCACATCCCTTTTCTAGCAAGTTCACTTTGACAGCAGCACTGTATTATATCCATCAGAAGGAAGCCATGGAAACTCCTTTTCTCCAAGCACTCCAACATTTCCTCTTGCCTCTCTAGGTATTGAACAACAACCATCCTGTAAAAGTGTGGTGGGTTAACCTTGACTGGATGCCAGGTGCCCACCAGGCCCCTCTATCACTCCCCCTTCAGCAAAATAAAGGGGGAGAATGAGATGAAAAACTCGGCGGACAAGATAAAAGCAGTTTAATTAAAGAAAAAGCCAGCGCCATACACAGAAACAAAAGGAAAACAAAGATGTTATTCTTAGAGCCTGAAGAAGTGGCTGTCCTACTTACATCTACTCCTGAGCAGCTGAAGCTGGGGAAGATAAATCTTGCTCTGGTGGTGATTTTTGTCAGAGAGATATAATAAAAAACAAGGAAAAGTAGACTTAGGAAGAAAAGAAAACCACAAGTTTCTTTTTAATGCAAACAAACAATAACTTAACTGCCAAAAAATACCTGTATTTAAATTTGAGATTTGTGAAGGCCAAGTGAAAAAACTTACAGTACTTGGAAGAAATAATTGGAGAAGACAGGTGAACTTTAAATGCATGTTTTTGTAAGATTAATCAACAGGAATTATTGAGAAGAAGGAGACTGTTTAGATAAGTACACTGTATTTCCTGTCAGTCAGCAGAACAGTATACCCACTGCTCATGGGTTACAACTGTTAATAAGCTGTAACTGTAAAGAAGCAGTTGCTTTTCATTCTTGTAATGCTCAGTCAAGCCAATGTCAATACACAGGATTTCCAGAGATGTTTATTAAACTGGCATTTGCAAATGTCATACATTTTATTATCTCTGCTGGGCACCCAAGTGTTTCATTAAAGCCATGAAGATAACATAGGACAATGAGAAAAAACAGGAACATATACATAAAATAAAAGAGACTGCCCTTCCCAGGTTTCTATAACAAGATACAGTGACCTTAATTAAGACTCAGGGTCCCATTGCAAATCAAAGAATATGGTGCATTTTATAAATCAGACTGACCAAATATTTAAACTAAGTTGTAAGAGAATCAGTCTTGTGCATGTCTTCTTTTCATGGAACAAAAACAATTTCAAGAAATTTCTTTGTTGTTATTGGATGGAAGCATCTAAAAGTATTAATTTAACTGTCTCCTACATTAACTACATTTTAATGGTAACTCTCAACTTTTGGTATGCTAACACTCCTTTCCCGCCATTTTTCCCTTCTAGAACCCTATTCCTGAATGAGAGAAGGCCATGAAAGCCCCCCATATACTTTTGTCGTGGGTTAAGCAGAGGAGAGTTAATTTTTTTTCTTTCTTCCTTCTCTTCATAAATAGTTAGCAAGAAGCTATGTTTTGTATTCCTGCTCAGGAGAAAACTGGTAAGAAAAGAATGTTTATAGTTATTGCTAGGATACTCTCAAGGACAAATACATTCAGCCTCTCTCCTC
>VZTO01015104.1:61482-97055 GCA_013400615.1 Syrrhaptes paradoxus
ATCACTGTGTATCACATTGCATATTTGTATATAGTATTATTTCCAATATTATTGTAGTTTAGTTATTAAATTGTCCTTATCTCAACCCACGAGTCCTCTTTGTCATTTACCTCTTTAATTCTCTCCCCTATGATTGGGTGGGGGCAGGGACTGTGTGAGTGGGTGTGTGTGGTTTGGCCCCCAGCCAAGGGCCAACCCGCCACAACTTTAAAAATTTCTGCCTGGATAGAAATCTTCTGCTTAGCTTCACACATGAAAAGGGATTAACCTCAGGTTACTTTCTATAGGGCTCTGAAGAAAACTGACAGAACAACTGAAAAATTACTGTGGAAAGTCACCTCCGCTCATAGAGTTGTCACTGTGTTGTCTGGATCAGAGGAAAAATTAGGGTGGTCACTGGAACAGACTCCCCAGGGCAGTGTTCGTGGCACCAAGCCTGTCAGAGTTCAGGGAGCATCTTAGGCATATGATGTAGTTTTAGACAGTCCTGCGAGGAGCAAGGAGTTGTAATCGATGATCCTTAGGAGTCCCTTACAGCTTGAGATATTCTACGATTCTGTGACATTCAGGCAATATAATCCTTTCACACCAGGAAATCCTGCTGTCTACTGTGTAAAACCGGACTGCTTTACAGTTATTCACATCTCATGTCTCATTGATGAGGCTAGCTTAAACATCATCGCAGAAACAATCTTTAGATTAATGACATCAGAAATAATTTTCACCTTTACCAACAGTACAAACTTTGCAAGAACCAAAACCAGTTACAAAAACTTCCTGTGGAAGTATACCTAGTTTGGACAAGCTACAGGTACTGGTATTGTTAAAAGAATACACACTATATGTCTACATTTCTTAAGCAGTATTTCCTCAGAAAACAGAATGCATATGCAACCTCTCTTTCTGGTGGCATCCTTGCTCTACAGTTAAGATGAAACTAAGTGGGAAACTCCAGCCACATTCATCTTGCCTTGCTTTCGATGACTACAACGTGCATGTCTACTTTCAATCTATGCAGAACAGACATTTATATTGGCATAAGATATATCATGCTTCTAGAGGGCCTATATTCCTCCATGGACTATAAAAGAAGTATGGAGAGGCTAGCCTAGGTATAGACACCTGGGATGTGATTAAATTACCTAAACAGAGGTGCCTATTACCATTTTAAATCTATCAAGTTATCTCATGTTGACTCCAGACCTGTCCTTTTGTAGGCCCTGTATCATACCTAATTGGCCTGTGCAGAAATCTCAGATAATACTGGGTGTCTGAAATGGCCCTAGACAGCTATGGCTGGTAAATGAAACCTCCTCCAGCACTTTGAGCCTCTGGGCATATGCAAAGTGCCAGATGCCATGAGGACTTCTGCCTAAACAGAAACATCCAACACCGTTTTAGAAGTCATGCAGTATCCAAGATGTGTGGTTGAGGCTGGCAGAAATGACAGGGGAGTGAGTGTAGGACTGTATCCTTCAGGAATGGCACCTAGCAGCCAGATGGATACCTCCAAAGATCTGGAAAAGGAGTAGGTGCCAACGTTTAGACAACTGAGTTATCACCTGTGGAGACCACTAGACCTAAAATTCAGACATCATCAAGTGTCTATGACATAGATATCAGCCTGGCCATTACACATTTAAGTTCTCATTATCATCAGTGGTGTTCTAGATCTTTACTTGGTCACCCATAACTAGGCCACTGAACCCGTCAGTGAAGACAGTGAAGTCTAAAGACATTTGTTCAGGTAATGAAACGTTGGCATCTGAGCCGTCCTTGGAGGATGAGATGGACAGCTCACTAGAGCTTGAACTTAATTGAACTTAGGCTTCTGTCTCACATATGGACAGACACCTACCATACCTGGAATGCAGTGTCTCAATCCAGAACTGGATCTGACCCCTGATTTTAGGGGTTTTCTGGGATCTCTTTCTAGTTTCATGCCTCTAGAAACAGACAAGAGATCAACTTTCTACATCTAAATATGTTTCACCTCTTCCAACTCTATCCCAAATTTCTTGCACAACCCATATTCCTCTAAACCCAAGAAAATGTATCTCTTCAGAATCTAGTAGAGTAAATGCATCATGTAGCCTCTTCTGGGAAATCTGCAAACCAGTACCTCTCACCCCAGAAAGACAGTATGGAAAGGCAGCAAAATAATATAGTGCAGTCTCCTTTCTAGGAATTCTATTGCACCTCTCAGCTCCATGTCTGAGTTTTCACTCTGCAGATCTCTTCACTCTCCTTCTTCAAGCAGCAACGGGAAAGTCATCTCCTTACTTTCCTATTTTCCAGGGTATTAAGGGACTTTCTAGTTTATAAATTCACTTCCCTCATCCACGGACTCCGTTAGTTGATTTCTTTGGGTGGCACTGTGGAGGAACAGGTACTCTGGACTGCAGCTGGTGTCTTATGATGCTGATAGGAGGTGATCAGCTGTTCTTCTCTTTGCTTTGTTAGCCACCTGTTATCACCACTTTAAATCCCTGTCGACCATGAGATACATGATAGAAAGATTACTGTGCTAGCCCAGAACAATTTGGTGATTACAAAAAACAGAATTTGTAATTTGGTATTGATAAATCTATACAGAAACACTGGTGTGCTACATCTGATACACACACCTGCTCACACACTACAATGATGGTGGCAATAAATGAATCTTTGTGCTACAGAAGAAGAATGCTCATACATTATTCAATTACACACAGAATAACTAACCACGAAAAGTTTCAGCTCCTTTTTTCGCTTGAAGGGTTTGTGTGTCCCCTCCATTTCAACCCGATTGCTCTGCAAAATGAAAAAGTCATTTTAATTTTAAGAATGTAAGGTAAGTGTTGCTTGGCAACACCACGGATAATAGCTGGTCCCTGTCTGGCCCAGAGCATGCCTCTTCGGAAACAGTTTATGTAGAGATATTCCTTTATTACCAAGGAAGATTATTAACAATTTTTTTTTTCTCCTTGGCCTTTTAATTGCATAAGTGTTCTTTCAAAAGCAACCCAATTAGAGGAATATTTTTGCTTAATTTTAGGAAGTAAATTGTTTTTACTTCACTTAGAACCAATCAGGCAAAAAATTTGTGGTAACTCCCCAATGCACAGTTGTTAGCACAACCGCTGCAGCACAAAAATCTTCCCCAGTTAGGAACCTTTATAACATTATGTGTTCTGGTTTCTAAAACCAATACATACTTTTTTCATGCATTACCACTAATTATTGAAGCTATAGTTTCTGTACAAAGCACAGGACCCACCTTGCCTTTTGTCTCCAGTGATAACAGGACCATTCTTCCATTCTAATAATTTGTTAAAAAAATAAAGTGTCTTAGGTTATTTCTGCGAAAAAGTCAGTAGCGTGATTTCAGTTTTTAATGAAATGCTGTTAAGTGTATGTGAATTCCAGACAGGTATTTTCTGACATAATTTTTAAAATTATTAACCTTGCAAAATGGCTCAAGCTGAAAAGGGTAATAGAGAGTATCTGGTCTAGAGCTCTAGAGAAAAGCTCTTGAGAAAAGTGTTAACAAGAAGGTGCTTTCTTCCATGAATACGAAAGACATCTTAGGTTTAACCTCAGTTAGGGAAGGTAAGTCCTCAGAGAGTGGATTTTCACTCTAACTAATGTGGTGTGTGTGCATATGTTAAGAAGCTGATCTGGGAAAATGAGCGTATCCTGTTAATGTAGGAGTAAGTTAACTAAACCTGCAGGTCTGCAGACACTACAGGAAGAACCTTGAAAGGAAGAGATTAATACGTCTAAAAACTACTATTGCTAAACTCACAAACAGTAGCAATCAGTCAGTCTAAACCACTGTATTCAACAAATGGTTACTTTTCAGCCCAAATCCTTAACTCATGAAGCATCTTCTGAAAGTTAACCAGATAACAACTTGTTCCTACTGAGTCTCTCCTTAGTCTGTTGAGAAGCCCTCCCAGCAAGTCCTATCTGACTGAGGAATCTACCAGAGCAGAGTGCTTGGCCAAAGGTTGGAGATATATTACCATAGGGTTTATAGTCTGAAGCCTCTTTCTTCTTCTTGGGTATTGTCTCTCTAATCTGATATTCCACTTCCACTGCAGGAGCAGGTCTGAGTTTCCACTGTTTTTGTAGAAGGCAAACTGGGCCTAGAAAAACTGCACAGCATGCACTTTATTCTCATTGAAGTTTTACTGAACTTCTCAATTCACAGAAGCAAAAAGGAACAATCCACTCCTAGTGCAAAGTTGTGCATATTGATTCACAATTTAAAAAAAAGATTATTTTTACCGGATTGCAGTAGTTTTTTAAAAAAGTCCTTTATGGAATACCTTTTGCTGAATATAGTCGCAATAATGCATTCTCCAGCTTACAAACTACACACAGCTGGAAACTGTGGACTTTGAGTAAATTAGAAAGTCATTCTAAAGACAAGGCTAGATTTAAATATCAGATTTGCACCAGTGGCTGTTTAAATAACCTTAATGTGTCTACAGAGCACAATGAACTGCAGTTATTCAGCATAGTTTTGAATAAAAAGCCATGACTATCAAAGCAAAATAACCTAATTGAAAGACAGCAATGCCTTTTTCACTGTCCATCTCTTTCATTCAGAACCTCAGACAATCTCCACATGAAAGTTAAACATAACACTACTCACAAGTGTAAGTCATAATACAACTAGTTAAGGTGACATTATTTTCCTTGTGCTACACATGATTAACAATTAATGAGGCGAGAAAAAAATACATTAAACTCCTCTGACAGAAAGATATTTTACTGGTTATCAAATAATTCAAACACTACCCAGTAAAGCATACTAAGAATAGCAACATAAGAAAATGCTGGTCTTAGCTATTATGACATACAATGCATGGTGATTAACGCAGAGGAATACGCACAGGGTCAATTAGCCAGTGTGATGAGTAACTAAATTTAGCAAGTGATCATTATACCATTTTTACTGCATCCTCTTTTCCCCATTTTCCCCTGCAATTATTATTCAAGTTTCTTTAAAGTGTTTGTGAAACTTCTGGAGGCTGTTAAGATGCATTTTTTTTTCAATATTTTTTAATTACTTTTATCCCCACAACTTTTGGAAGTATGTTTGCCAGGAAAATTACAAGCTGCAGTTCTTCTTAATTATCTATTCCTTTCTATTTGACAAGACAAATATTGCAAGACATAGGACAGTTTCACCTCTCCATCTCTCACGAAAAGATGGACTCTGTAGCAGGAAGGGAGCCAGGGACAAAGCTCTGAAAAGTCTAGTCAATGACACCATAATTATGTGCAATCAATGCAAGGTTACATATAATAAAGAGAAATGGTATCTTAAGATATTTGAAGAGACAGATAAATATAAGTGCTATTGAAGTACTGGCTACACAATTCATGAAATACATATATTTCTTGTCAGCTATGTGTAGAAAAGATTAAATGAATTTGGAAAAGGTGCAGTAGGAGATGTTAAGACAGTAGGAGAATGAGGTTTATATTATCCAAGAGGAGATTAGAATAACTGATTGATCTGATCTGATGAAGTCTGGGCCAGGAGGAATGATGGTGAAAACTTACCAGAGAGGCAGAAAGACATGTAAGGAGGACAGAAGGACAATACTGGCACAAGGAACAGATGGGTTTAAACTGACCATGAGCAGGGTGAGACTGTAAGTTGGGAGAATGATCCTAAACATGGGAACAGCAATACTCTGGAGCAAACCGTCAGGACTGAGAGGTGTTGGGAAGGCTGTGAACAAATTTCAGAGTGAGCAGAATAAGCCTATAAGTGGGAGAAAATGGTCTGTCTGTCTCTCCTGGCTCTGTACAAGAGAAGAGACAGAAGGTGCAAGCCCTGCTTCCCACCCCTGCATTTTGAGGCTGGCTGGGGGCCCAGGCCAACCACAGTGACTGCCACAGCATTGCCGCACTGTGCCCTTGCTAAAGGCAGGGCTACTGGGCAACAGTATAGGATGAGAAGGGCAACCCCCGGACTTGCTCCCCCATCTCATGGTGCCCTGCTCGCACCCAGCACCAGGGCACCTCACTGGCTCCGCAGGGGGAGCGCGGTATGGGGCAGTACGTATGAGGTTCACAGGAAGGAGTGAAGTAATGTGAGGGATTTATGGGGTGGGAGCATCCCACTGCATCAGCAAATTGTGAGGGTTAGTCTTTCATAGCCAAAACAGAAATTACTTTCAGTCCAGCATTATATCAATTCGAAATTTTTCACAAATATAAGAGTGAGCCAGTAATATATTTTCATTGACATCACTGGGACAGGTGAAGTGAGTGTATGTAAACCAGTGAGTATATTATTGTCACCTTAAAAACAAAAAAGATTAATCCTCTTCAGCTGACCTCACTCAAGTGGCAAGTTCAACCATGCAGAAGCAGTTATTTAAACACAGAAAATTTACAGCTGTAAATATGAAAATAATAGATGTATACCAAAAATGAACCAGAGATAATGTTGCACACTGCTATCAATGAAGCTGTTTTCAGTGTCTTGGCCACATTCAAACCTGTTCAAAATGCTAATGTCATTAGAAAAAATCCCTGTGTGAGTGACAAACTATTGTTTGTCTTAAAAAAGTAAATACAGGTGAGCACTGTACCCTAAACTGCACATTACATATTTTATATAAATCCAGTTTGCAGCATAGTGTTCATCTGGAAACAGTGCTTGGATAATAATTGCCCTAAAGTGCTTGTACAATGTAAACAAATTTGAGCTATTAATTCTTAGTTCTCAGCATTAGATCTGATATGGATGGGTTTTGTCTGTTTCACCTTGATTAATATTTTTGGCAAAAAGTCATGTTGAACATCTATGAATAAGGAGGGCTTTTTTAATGGAAGGGTGCTAGGAGGGAGTAAAATCCATTGCAGAAGAACACCTACTGGGAAAAAGATTAAAAACTTGTATAAGGTGTCATATATGTTTTAATGGATAGTAAAATTAAAATATGTATGTAGCTTTTGCTACTAATACTACTCTTCCCCCAAGAACACAATTGTCTGTTTTATTTTATAGTCAAAGAAGCTTAACTTAGTTTAAATCAAGTTACTAAAAATTATTGTTCAAAATTTATTTTTTGAGTTGTTTTAAGAAAACTGTAGCTGTCCTCAGAGAAAATCCTCATTTTCGGAGTCCAAAAGCCAGAACAAGGCTTGCAGCCCATCTCAGATCTCCAAAGGTAGCTCACATTTCAACTTAGGTGTCACATCACTGTTTAGGGAGCTTTGGCACAGCAACAGAGCATCTCATCTCCTTGAGAAGGTAAAATAAAGGATGCAGTTATTTCCATATTTGTATTTAATTCATGACAGGCTTTTATTGATTAACCTCCACACAAAATGGTCTAAGAGCATTTAAGAGCTTCTTCTTGATGTTTTCTGAAACATGTGATCATTTCTCTGTATGACTCCTCCTTGCGTGCCTTGCAAATGCCCTGCGTGATCTGTCAGAACCTGTCAGAGTCTTTCTATAAAGAAAAATGCATCAGGAGGAAATCAGTTTGCCATAAGGGTTTTGGGAGGCATACATTTTGCCTAAGCACCCATTTATGATCAAAAACATAATTTTTAATTCGTTTATCATTCTGGTTTAGCTCTTCTTTAACCATGCTGTCCTAATGCTGCCACTTCACAAGTTATCAGTGAATCATTCAGTGTAGACTTCTCAAGCATTTAACCTCCACAACAAAGTCCCCACTCTTTCAGGCTTTTTCTGAAGGACCTGGTATATGATTTTAGGAAATCCCATCTTCCTAGTATAACTGATTGATAAATCCATGTTAGAAGTAATTTTAAAGTTCTTATTACCATCTCCCACCATCACAAATCAGACACAATCAGGTTGTCCAACCATGGAGTAGGATGCACAGAAATAATAGAATCATAGAATCATAGAATAGTTTGAGTTGGAAGGGACCATGGAGGTCATCTAGTCCAACCCCCCTGCAGTAAGCAGGGACATCTTCCACTAAATCAGGTTGCCCAGAGCCCCATCCAACCTGACCTTGATTGTTTACAGGGACAGGGCATCTGTCACTTCCCTGATCAACCTGTTCCAGTGTTTCACCACCATAAGCGTAAAATATTTCTTCCTTGTATCTAGTCTAAACCTCTCCTCTTTTAGTTTAAAACTATTATCCCTTGTCCTATTGCTACAGGCCCTGTTAAAAGTTTATCCCTTCTTTCTTATAAGCCCCCTTTAGGTACTGAAAAGCTGCAATCAGGTCTCCTCAGAGTCTTCTCTTCTCCAAGCTGATCAACCCCAACATCTCAGCCTCTCCTCATAGGGGAGAGGCTATGCCAACATTCACCAAGTACTCAACCCTGTGCAATCAGGTCCAGGATAAAACTGAATCATAAGCTCCTTAGCTTTATCACACATATCAATAGTTTCTGTAACAGGTTTTACACAAGATACACTAAGAAAAATTCCTTTTCTCATTCTTTAATAAATTAGTTTCTGAAATATAAGTCCATATGTAGCATGTGTCTCCACAGACCTGTTTGAAAATCCTAATGTATCACAAAATTTGTCAATGCAGTAGTAACCCAAAGAGAAGACATTAGTATGACTCATAGTAGCTTCCAGAGGTACATGAAAAAAAACATAGATGATCTGTCCAGTGACACCACTTCTGCCCTCTGTGTAACTGTCCATAACAACCTAAGACCTAAGAAAGAAAGAAAGAAATCCTTGCTGTGTGTGTATACCACACTTTTGTTCACTGGAAATTTATAATTCCTTCAGCAAATTCTTCAGAGACTTCACCTCTTTCCACTTTCTATGAACAAGATTGAATGATTTGCTCATCTCTAACAGAGAAAATATCAGGAGTCCGGTTCTACACTGCTTTGTACTTTCTGTTGCAAAATAAATACAAACAACCTCATTTTAATTTAATAGCACTTTTTTCCTTCTTCAAAGGGCATAAGCATCTTAAAAAGGCTGCAGGGAATGTAGTACTATATATTATGTATGTAGAGAGAGTTTTCAGTTCTCTCAGTTCTTATGTCACAAGCTAGAAATCAAGAGGCAAAGGTGTTAATTACACTCCTGTTTGAAGACTGGGCTTTCTCTCCAAAGCTGAGCCAGAAGTCATTTAAGCAGTTCGTGAGAACACCTGACCTTCTAGAAATGTCATTGTGTCACTGCCCATACTATAGATTTTCCTTGATGGGCCATAAACCCTGAATTACTAACTATTTTCCAAACTTCCACTGAGCATATCTTTTCTGGGAATAACTTTTCATAGTTATTTCTATTTTAAAATGTTGGTAAGGTCACCACTATTATAGTGATGAGGACAATATATCTAGACAGATGTTAAAACATATACTGTGCTATAAAGCTAAAACATATAGGGAAGTTTGATAAGCATGTAATTCACTGTTACTTCATACACTATTTTTTCTGATTTCCTTTATTCAGCTACGACCTTTATTCAGCTACGACCTTTTTTCCCTCTCTGTCTTCTATAATTTTTTTTTTCTTCCTGACCCAGAAGTCCACCAAAACACAGAACAAACAATGAAAACAAACAGAGGGAACAAGCAGAGCTTACTCAAGTGTGCAGAAAAGGGGTTAGAAGCACAAGCAGTGAGCACTGGCAATATTTCTCTGAGCTTGCTGCCCTGATTTCCAGCATTTTAATGAAGTAAAGCAAGTAAATCTTAGTCATTAAATAGTTCTGGAAATAGCTGAAGCAAAGCATAATGGATGCAAGGATGTGCCTTTGGCAATCTGTGGAGACCCTCGCACTATCCTTTTGAAAAAACGTAAAATGGCCCTTTTCTGTGAGATGCCGAATGTATTGTCCTTATGCACATACTTCACTGTCAATGCTGTAGAAAGTTACATTAGTCTTGCAAGATGGAAGGGAACCTAAAAAAACTGCCTTGTACTTTGTGATTTATATCTCATTTTAATGTCAGAACTCCAGTATTTGAAGAAAAAGAAGTTGGAACATTTCTCTGTAGGGAGGATGACAAACCTAAGAGAGCTGACGTGGTCCCTGAGCATCCTCAAGCCACTGCAAACAGAGCCATTAGGAAGGAAGTAACCAGATTCACAATGTCATATTTTTCAGTATCTATGCAGACTTCCAAGGGTAGTATTTGATATTGGCAACTTTATCGAAGCTTGTTTTGTGCACTTAAAACTTGTAGGACAGTCAATACCCCTTTCCAGGTTTGCACTCTACAGACTTCTAAACTAAAGGGGGGAAAAAAATGTTTTAGTCCTGTATCTCCCCTATGGATTTGGTGTGGGGTTTTTTTTCTTTAACTCATACAAAACTCATGTAAGATAGACTTACAAGGGATCTCAAGCGGTCATTCAGTCTGTCAGTTTCTCCCCACAGTTGGGCTTGCTAAACTTATGACGTTCTTAGCAGAGGTTCCTAAAGATCTCCAGTCAAAGGAGATTTTGTTATCCTCCTAAGCAATCTCCTACAGTGCCTACCTGCAAAAACACCCAATAGTGGGTTTAGTCCCTTAAAAAGGATACCTTGTAAGTGGTAGAAAAAATGAACTTTTTGTTTTTATCACAAGGATTTTTTAAAAAAATACAAGTGATAAAGAATATATCATAAAAACACGAGCAGTTAGAATACAAAAGGCTTCCTAACCTGCGTGTTATNCCTTTTTTCCCTCTCTGTCTTCTATAATTTTTTTTTTCTTCCTGACCCAGAAGTCCACCAAAACACAGAACAAACAATGAAAACAAACAGAGGGAACAAGCAGAGCTTACTCAAGTGTGCAGAAAAGGGGTTAGAAGCACAAGCAGTGAGCACTGGCAATATTTCTCTGAGCTTGCTGCCCTGATTTCCAGCATTTTAATGAAGTAAAGCAAGTAAATCTTAGTCATTAAATAGTTCTGGAAATAGCTGAAGCAAAGCATAATGGATGCAAGGATGTGCCTTTGGCAATCTGTGGAGACCCTCGCACTATCCTTTTGAAAAAACGTAAAATGGCCCTTTTCTGTGAGATGCCGAATGTATTGTCCTTATGCACATACTTCACTGTCAATGCTGTAGAAAGTTACATTAGTCTTGCAAGATGGAAGGGAACCTAAAAAAACTGCCTTGTACTTTGTGATTTATATCTCATTTTAATGTCAGAACTCCAGTATTTGAAGAAAAAGAAGTTGGAACATTTCTCTGTAGGGAGGATGACAAACCTAAGAGAGCTGACGTGGTCCCTGAGCATCCTCAAGCCACTGCAAACAGAGCCATTAGGAAGGAAGTAACCAGATTCACAATGTCATATTTTTCAGTATCTATGCAGACTTCCAAGGGTAGTATTTGATATTGGCAACTTTATCGAAGCTTGTTTTGTGCACTTAAAACTTGTAGGACAGTCAATACCCCTTTCCAGGTTTGCACTCTACAGACTTCTAAACTAAAGGGGGGAAAAAAATGTTTTAGTCCTGTATCTCCCCTATGGATTTGGTGTGGGGTTTTTTTTCTTTAACTCATACAAAACTCATGTAAGATAGACTTACAAGGGATCTCAAGCGGTCATTCAGTCTGTCAGTTTCTCCCCACAGTTGGGCTTGCTAAACTTATGACGTTCTTAGCAGAGGTTCCTAAAGATCTCCAGTCAAAGGAGATTTTGTTATCCTCCTAAGCAATCTCCTACAGTGCCTACCTGCAAAAACACCCAATAGTGGGTTTAGTCCCTTAAAAAGGATACCTTGTAAGTGGTAGAAAAAATGAACTTTTTGTTTTTATCACAAGGATTTTTTAAAAAAATACAAGTGATAAAGAATATATCATAAAAACACGAGCAGTTAGAATACAAAAGGCTTCCTAACCTGCGTGTTATCCTATATCTATGCTCCTATTTTCTTTACTTCAACACATCACAAGAAACATGTGAAAAACAGGCTCCATGTCCAAATTACATCCTTTGTAAGAATAAAACACAAACATGAGGAGCATAGGGGGCAAAGCACCTTGTTACATACATAAGATCTCACAGCTTGGATGTAACTCTTAGGTTTCCTTCTTGACACTAGAGCTGGCCAAGGTCTGTCAACTCAGGCTCAGCTGAAAACACCTGAATACCATAGCAGGTGTCATCTTTGGCAGCACCAGAGCAGGCACTCTGAACACAGCCATAGGTGCCTCAACATCCAGGAGTTAAAACATCACTTGCAATAGATTGACAAATGTAATTTATTGGACTGCAATGAGTATACCCCAAAGGAATACAATCTGAATGAAAAACATGAAGGGAGCAAAGTGCAGTCAGTTGGACCCTGGTTGTGCAGATAATTAAAAGGAGCTCCCAGCATTCCCTGAGGATGCGCCTTGCTCCATTATCAGATTATGACTGTCATAAACCCGTCCCCCTTAGTTTCTTTTTTTTAGAGACTTGGTATCAAGCCCTTTGAAACGTGTCACAAAAAACAATTATGCTTTGAAGCACTGGAAGACAATGATAAATGAACAATGTAACTACAGAATTCTTAATGCCTTTTAATAGCCAGCAGGGACTTACTCAACAAATCTCAGAAATTTGATTCTTGACATGCCATGGGCTTGCAAAAAAAAAGGAAAGGTTTGTGTGAGTTTTTCCTGGGTTTCAGGGGGTAGTACCTCAGTCTTTTCCACTGTTTAATGAGTCTGGCTCAAAGCTTATGGAAAGAAATATGGCAGCCATTAAAACATGTATGATAATTGCTACCACCTCTCTTAGCCTTTAAACTGGGGCTTAAAAATTACCTGTATGTGATCTCCACTTTTTGCAAAATTCAAAGGTTTATCTGGAAGGTAGAAAGAGAAAGTCTAGAACCTTTGATTGATCTTCAGGTTAAGACACATGGAGATGATTTTTGTGCAAAAATACAATAATATTTTCTATTATTTGGTATTTTTTGTCTATTTAAAAATGTATGCTTGCTTTGCAACAGGCTACATCACTTCTTGATGAACTAGAAATGTCGGCAGCCAGGTTAATTATATTTAAGATGCCTCTGGATGGTGTGAATCATTCAGCTGCCAGGACTCTTCCTTCTGACTTAAGCTTAACCTTATTGTACCATGGAAGTCTGTGGCTAAGCTGGGGGTCTACACAACAAGAGTCTGCCCTGAAGCAGGATGGGTCCAGGCATGGTCCTCAGGGGCTGAGCTGCAGCTCTGCTCCCCCAGCTGCCAGCTGCCTGGGAAAGGCACTGAGCAGTATTTGCATTTTGTGACCCAAACTCCGCTGACTTTCAGGAAGCTTAAGGAAGTTGAACACTCAAATGATTTTTTAAAATGGAAATTGAATTCTATGAAACATATGGCCTGTCCACACCATAAAACTAATGTGGCAGACTTAATATAGATAGCAGGGGCAGCAACAACAATGGGACAGTTTCAGTGTTAACATGTGCTGCTAGAAGGCCACTTGCAGAGTCAGGTCCTGGAGTAAAATTTTGCACCTCGGTAGTTACCTCAGATAAAGCCTGAGATGACCTATCTTTGCTACTTTTCTTAGGCTAGCTATCAAAACTAGCAAATGTGTATGTGCAAAGAGTATGGATACATTTATACCAGCAAATTAAGCAGTGCAACCCTCTGTACTATTAAATAGGTGGACACTGGGACTATTCTGACCCAAACCAGTCAGTGTGGTACAAATGATTCCCAGGCATGTTTCAGGAGTCACTACAAGGCAGGAACCATCCCAAACACGCATGCGGTTTGCAGGCAGCCAAGTTGCTTAGGCAGAGTGATAGAGTTCCTTTGCAGAGAAGCAAACCACTCTCAGTACCAATTAACATCAATGCCCAGATTGGCCCTAGCCACAATTTATTTACTACTATAAACATGACCTTTGAACACAGCATTTTCATTTTGCTCTACAGACATGCTAGGCATTTCTGTCATTTCTTAAAGCATTTACTCGTTAATGTTTGCACAGCTTTCTCACTTCATTCCTTGCTGCGACTTTTCTCCACCCTGAAGAAACAGCTGTGATCAGCTTACATCTACCCAAATAGCTCCCTGTTTAATTGATATTATGTACCTCCAGCTGCAAAGACAAGTCACTAACACACCTTATACACATACGGAGCAATGCTCTTCCATAGAAGGACTACTTGTATGCCATGAAATTTAGGACTGTTTTCCAGGGGTTAAAATTCCTTGCCATTCACAGCAGTACACTAAAACAGGACCTGTGCACATGGCCTGTGCAGGAACTACAATGTACTCTTGCAAAATATCAGTCCAGATGAGACGCAGACTGGAATTCCAGGTCTTGAAGAAGCAAGTGTAAAGTAACTCACAATAATACGAAACAGAAGGGAATGTACTTTATTAAATTTTTTGTTTGAGGTCCAAAAAAAGGGCCAGAAGAACTGCTTCTTGGTCTGACCAAGTTTAGAGGAAATTAGAGGAATTAGAACTACAACATATTAATCATCTTAAAGCTCCTAGAGGCTCATGAAAGGCAAATTATATTGCCTGGAAATGTTAAAATGTTCTCCTATTTTGTATGAAATCATGGGCATAAAAATGGAAATAATCCCCTCAGGACACAATCCAAGAAGAAATAACAACATGACCCTGAGTTATAAACAGGAAGAGATTTTTGGTGTACTGCAGGGGATTTAGTGAAGGGATCCCCATTAGTGTTAGTAGGAGGCAGGGGGATGAATCCCATGCACTGAAGTGGAAATTTAGCCCTTCGTGTCAAATGTTCTGAAAACCAGACAGTTTGCTACTGCCTGTGCATCCAGCCAAAAGCAGGGATAAAATAGTTAATTGCTTTTTTACATTTGAGTTGAACTGAAGACACACTATAAGCACAAGGCATCTGGAAATAACGCTCCTTTTCAGAAATCTTGGAGGCAAGTACCTCCTTCAGTGCACAGACACAGGATCTCTCGCTCTGCAGCTCTCTGGCAAAATCTAACATGAGCATCATTTAGATTAGATGAGATTAACCTCAAATTTCATTGTCCATGCAAACAAGGCAATTTAAGTGCACTAACATATATGCTAACCATTTTTATTGAAGCATAAATGCTTCTCTCCGCAGGGCTTTTAAGCAAATTACAAGCCAAAATGAACATAAAGTGCAAAATAAGCTATTCTGTTTTAAAGGTCTTGTGTTTTTTATACCATTTCTGAAGCTTTTAATGATTTGTTATGTTTAGCAATGTAAACTATGAAACGTTCTGATGTATCCTTTATTCACTGCATTTTTTCAGCTTTTTATAACAGAAGAGTTGACATATCAAAGTGAATGCTGGTCAACTGACCATCCAGAAGTGAGAAGAGAAAAACAAAACAAAAAAAAAAAAAGAGACAGGCAGTGGAGGGAATAATGGCGGTACGTAACAGCTGGAGACCTGACCCTGTGCATAGTTGTGTGAATGCACATTTGTAAAATTTCCCACGGGCTCCAAGATTGCTTTTTCTCTCTTGTGATTGGGGAGTGCTACCTATTCCTATTGACATAACCTAGGGAAAGAGGACAGTTTAAGTGCAACATATATGCAAATTATTATGATTTACAAACTGAGGGAGTGAGTGAGTGGCTGATAAACTGGAGAGCAGGGCTACCATCCAGTGGGGCCTTGACAGGCTGGAGAAATGGGGTGACAAGAAATTTAATGAAGTTCAGCAAAGACAAGTGCAAAGTCCTGCATCTGGTCTTGCACAATACCATGCACCAGGACAAACTGGGGGCCTATTGGCTAAAAGGTAGCTTTTCAGAGAAGGTCCAGTGGTCTTGGTGGACACCTGCAATATGCCCATGCTGTATTAGCAATGTCACAGTTAAGAGGTCAAAGGAATTTACTCTGCTTGCTGATCATCTGTGGAGCCACTTCTGGAGCACTGTATCTAGTTTGGGCTCCCCAGTACGAGAACAGTGTTGAAAAACTTGAGAGACCAGAGAAGGGTAAGTGACGGGAGCTAGAGCACATGACATAAAATATGAAGTTAAAGGAGCTGGTCTTATTTAACCTGAAGAAAAACAAGGCAGTGGGGATTTAACTACCATCTCCCACTATATAAAGAGGGGTTGCAGAGGAGATGGGGCCAGTCTCTTCTCAGGTGCACTACAAAGAACAGGTTGCCACAAAAATTGTAACTGAAGATAAGAAAAACAGTGGTAGCGGGTGAGGACTGTTAAATACTGGAATATCCTGCCAAGAGAATTTGTTCAATCACCATCCTTGCAGGTTTTCAAAAATGGATTGGAGAAGGCTTTGAGCAACCTAATCTAGCTTTGAAGCCAACACTCTTTTGAACAGGATGTGAACTAGAGACCTCCAGAGCTCCCTTCTAGCCAAAATTGCTCTCTGATTTTATGTGATGTTTAAAATATTGCTCAATTCTGTAAACAATCCTGCAGAAGAAGAGACATTACTATAATTTTTGTAAAGGTTTAACCCAAGCCACAAGGGCATGAGAGGCCACTGTATTTATGAATGGATAATATTTAACCGAAGAGTCACCATCATAGGAGTAGTTTTGAACTTTGTAGAATCATAGAATAGTTTGAGTTGGAAGGGACCATGGAGGTCATCTAGTCCAACCCCCCTGCAGTAAGCAGGGACATCTTCCACTAAATCAGGTTGCCCAGAGCCCCATCCAACCTGACCTTGATTGTTTACAGGGACAGGGCATCTACCACCTTCCTGGGCAACCTGTTCCAGTGTTTCACCACCATAAGCACAAAGTATTTTTTCCTTGTATCTAGTCTAAACCTCTCCTCTTTTAGTTTAAAACCATTATCCCTTGTCCTGTTGCTAGCAGCTTTGTTAAAAAGTTTATCCCCATCTTTCTTACAAGCCTCCAAGGTACTGAAAGGCAGCAATCAGGTCTCCTCAGAGTCTTCTCTTCTGCAAGCTGAACAAACCCAACATTTCAGCCTCTCCTCATAGGGCAGGTGTTCCAGCCCTCTGATCAATTTTGTGGCCCTCCTCTGGACCCGCTCCAACAGGTCCATGTCCTTCCTGTATTCTGAGGACTCCAGAACTGGGTGCAATACTCCAGGTGTGGTCTCATCAGAGCAGAGTAGAGGGGGAGAATCATGTCCCTCAGCCTGCTGACCATGCTGCTTTTGATACAGCCCAAGATGCGGTTGGCTTTCTGGGCTGCGGGCGCACATTGCTGGCTCATGTCCAACTTTTCCTTCACCAGAACACTCAGGTCTCTACAGTGCTACTCTCAAACTCTTCATCCCCCAGCAGTAGTGCAGCAGTGTTTAGGTTTGAACTTGGTGTCTATAAAATAGAGCCTTTTAATCTGTCATCTTATTAGTCAACTTGAATTGATACAAAAGCATGCAGGTCATATGGACAAATCCCTTAGGAGTATTCATGCTATTGTCACTGACAGCTTTCTATGTGCTTACTATGCCTGGATATTATGTAACTAATGTCATTCCCAAATAGACAATTGAAGACTATCCTTTTTTAAGGGTTTTCAATGCAGAGCCACTCTTCTTTTCACCAACTGAGCACTGAGCCATGACACAAAGAGCAGCAGCATGGTTTTAGGTGACTTATGTGTAGCTGATTGCAGTTTTTAAATTACTACTTTTAAGCAAAACTGCCTGCATTCAGTTTATAGTAGTAGAACTCCTAGAACGTTTACAAGAAAGAAGTAGTAGCAACATCATTTCAATTATCAGAGTCTGAAAAACCCACCAGTATCTACTGCACTCTGCCATGGACCACCACAGTCTGTGCGAAGGGTGTCACATCATCCTCCTGAGAAACCACTAGCCATAACTTCTACAAAATTCCTTTATGCTAAACATCTCTGACAGTTGCTTGTTCTTTGTCAAGAAAGCAGCATTACAAACAGACTAATGGCTGTTAGCTCTTTATCTTTTTTCCAGGTTTTTGGCTTCCATACCCACTAGAGCTGTTGCTGTTAAGCAACTACACAAGGAGTTCTCTTGGGAAATTTGTTTCACAGAACTTGGCCAGGTTAAGCAAGGATGTTCTGAATTGTTAAGAAATTCCCCTGGCAATACTTCCCTTCTTCAGTGTGTCTTTAGATAGTCAAAATGATGGAGACTTCACAAGAGCTGGCCTGAGGTTAGTTATAGTTAAAGTCTTGTCTGACCAAACAGCTGAGACCCTCACTTAGTGGAGGGAGACCCTTTTGCATGACAGCAGATGATGGTCATGAAAGCATCACAGGCTCAGCCAGCCCTAGAAAGCACAGAATTATTCTAGTTCCAAATGTCCTCAGAGAGGATACTTTTCCACATCCATCAACCATAGCTGTTGGCATATTTGCCATATGCCTAATATTTCCCCACTTCCCTGCAACAGTGTGTTGTCCATGGTGGAGATCTAAGTTCAAATCTAAATTCCTCAGCTGAAGTTGTTAAACTGCCCTCTTACCACTGATTTATAGAAATAGGTATCATTACTGCTCTGAAAGATGCAAAGGGAGGAAACCAAGCAATTAAGGGAGGTTGTAAAACCTTGTCAAGCTGTGAGAGGTCCATTTATTTTCTCATTGATTTTGCCTTTCTTTCTTTGAGGAATAATGACTGTCTCATCAAATTCCTCAAGTTCCCCAGTTGCACTGTACCTTAACCTTTGTAATGCTAAGGATCTCAGATTTGCAATTCTGTAGTCTATTTTTCACTCTGTAATCTTTCACCTAAACTGCGGTGGCAGTATTTTTCCAGTGTTGTTCTCCTGCTGTTATCCATGTGATGTTATTCTCATGCCCTTGCACCTCTAAACTCAGATATCAGATTTCTCATAGGAGAGGATTGCCCTGGCATGCCAGTTGCCCCTTCTTCCCTGCTTTTCCCCATGCTGTGTTGTTTAAAATATAGTTTACACTAAAGAGAAAACAAGTGAATAACATAACAGTCATTTATTACAGCCCATGGCAGGGGAGTTGGCACTGGATAATCTTTAAGGTCCCTTCCAACCCAAACCATTCCATGAGTCTATAGATCTGATAAGCATTGTCCACTAACATACCTCAATAGTGCTTAGCCAATGTCTTCCCCTTCTGTGAAAATGTACCAGAAACCAGCCTGAAGTCAGAGTTCACATTACAGCTACTAAATGAAACCCTGCTTTAAATTTATTTAACATATATTCTGGTATTTTTATTTTTTAAGGAAACTACAGGATATAGTGAAAGCACTTGAGGCAGGAATGGTGTTTCCCCACGAGCAAGTTCAACACTAAATGTCATAGGCATTGAATGGGACCATGATCTTCTAACTGCCACCACAGAGCTAGGGTACCAGTCTGAGTATCACTGAATATCTATTTATCTATCCATTTTAGGTTAAAAGTATTATTTTTCTTTTATATTCTTGGGTTTAGAAATACTGAAAAAGTTCAGAGTGTTTGAAATCTGAAATTCTTTCTGCAGACATATTTTTTTAGCATAAATAGCACCTTACTGTCACATCATGGGCTGGCTGTGAGGACTCAGGCAACTGAGAAGCTGCAGCTCACTCAGACATCTTTCTGTCAGTGCTGCAAGAAACCACTGGGCACACGAATCTCTGCTATCTCAGGACAGCCACACTCAGTCAGCCACATGGCTCCTACTGTATACTTTGTGTACATAAGACCATTGGGATAAAAAATTAACCCTGCTGAGGACATTTTGTCACAGCAGAAAAATCAAAAGCAGGTTGAAAGAGAGAGCTAACTTGATTACTTACAGTCCTTAGAAATGTTCCAGGGCAGGTTGAAAAGAACCACACCACAATGACCTGCTCAACACTGCAGTACACAAATCCCTGCCTCTGGGCTACTGGAGCTTGAACCAAATGCATTTGCAGGAAGACTGTGGCTTGCAGACCTGAATGTGCAGAGAAGAGCCTGGCACAAACAGAAATGAGTCTCACGGGGAGTCACAGAAGAAGATGGAAGAAGATTAGGATGCCCATCGAGCCTTTCCCTGAGTCAGATAAGCCAAGATGGTATCATTCCTGACAAATATGTACCTAACACCATGGATCACATTTTCACAGATTCACAGAATGTTGGAGATTGGAAGGGATCTCAGAAGATCATCTAGTCCAATCCCCCTGCCGGAGCAGGAACACCTAGATCAGATCACACAGGAACACATCCAGGTGGGCTTGAAAGTCTCCAGAGAAGGAGACTCCACAACCTCTCTGGGCAGCCTGTTCCACTGCTCTGTCACCCTCACTGTAAAGAAGTTTTTCTCATATTCAAGTGGAACCTCCTGTGTTCCAGCTTGAACCCATTGCCCCTTGTCCTGTTACTGGATGTGACAGAGAAGAGCCTGTCTCCATCCTCCTGACACTCACCCTTCACATATTTATAAACATTGATTAGGTCACCCCTCANGGCCACGAGGGCACAGTGCTGGCTCATGGTCATCCTGCTGTCCACCAGGACCCCCAGGTCCCTCTCCCCTACACTACTCTCCCTGCCCGAATCTCCAGCCTGTCTAGGTCTCGCTGGATGGAAGCACAGCCTTCTGGCGTGTCAGCGACTTCTCCCAGTTTCGTATCATCAGCAAACTTGCTGAGGGTGCACTCTACTCCCTCATCTGAGTCATTGATGAATAATACATTAGTACTTCCTAAACATTTTTTTTAATAATTTGGAAAGGAATGACTTAATTCCACCTCAGATCCAATGGAACAAGGAGAAAATAAAATCTGAGTATCTGTAGATTATTTGGTTTGCATTTGAAAAGTGAGATCTTGTAGATGTGTTAAATATGCTTGGCTGGTAGCATTGTAGATGATCTCAAGCCATGGCCTGATGCCAGACAGAAGGAGTTTTAAAAAACTTAATAAAGATGATTTAAGTCTAGGTATAAAGGCAGTAAATAATTTTCCTTCTGCAAATAATTTTTTTTAAAAAAAAGAAAACCTAAACACAACATTGATGTAAATGGTTCTGATTGACCTGCAAATATTATTTTTTCTGTGTAACTTGAGGGGCGAGGGCATACGTCTAACTGTGATTTAAAAGACTAAATAAATAAATTTTATCTTCTTTCTGTCTCTGATTTTTCTTAATTTGTTACTCAGTCACCAGAATAAAACATCTATTATTTGTCCAGTTAAACTTCTGAGTACAAAACTTACATTCTGGGAAATTAAATTTAGCCCAGAGTGGTCAACTCTTCCTCTAAAATGTTATATATGATGAAGAGAGTTTCTACCAGAAACCTTGTTTGTTTTCCTGAATTTTTTCATGAGTTAAGCCTTATACTTTTTACAGCCATCCCTGGTTCAAGACAGCTACACTACCACAGCCAAGCTTTTTTTGCAGTTCTGCATAACGAGCCAGAATAAACACAAAAAGCCTTCTTTCTCTTTGCACACTTATTAAATGACAGATTCCCTATTGCAATATGTAGAATTATCACTCACCACGCAAAATGGGACAGATTCTCTGATCTGGTATCATTGCTTTGCACTACATTGCAAACATAATCCAGACCTAAAGCCTTGTTAGTTGATGTGGTGGGGATTATCCCATTGCAAAGATTATCCTTTTGGACACAGACCAAGCCTTAGAGTTCTCCTGGGACTTCTTCCTTTGCTATGAGTATAGCAAGGAAAGAGGGTTATTGCTAAATGACAAGAAAAAATAATTAATGCCTTGCCACATCACACCAGGCAAACCCTTATGATGGCTTGTAGTTTGCCTGTAATAGGATTGACAGAGGACTTCCCTGAAATGTAGCAGTGTGTGTGCAAGGAGGTGTAGAGGATTGAGCTAGATAGCATTAAGCCTTCTTAACTGACTAATTATTTTCACTGTCCAGGGCTATCGTGTTTAACCCGATTCTGAGTCTCCCTTGAGTCCCCACAACCAGTCTACAAGGTAACAGTATGGTAATACTTACACTAAAAACACAGTCTACAGAAAGGACTTCAGATTTACGATGCTCTGAACTTTTTCAGTATTTGTAAACTCTAAGCAATAAGTATGCATCATGGCATACTCAGAGTTAAAATAAATAGACATCTATCAAAAAGACTGTGCATTCAATAATCTCTAAAAGATTTTGCCAGCCCATGTTCAGGACACTGTAGTAGAGAGCAAGCCAAAAATTATTAGGTACAATATATTGAATTAATGAGGAAAAGAAAGGGTAATGAGATAATCTCCAAACTCCAAGGCAGTGTCTTCATACCCCGCCAGAAGACAGCCAAGCCTGGAAAGGGAGAAGGGGCATCCCATGGATCCTGCTCCCTGTCAGTGGGACTGAGCTTATTATAAAAGCCACTGGAAAAAACCCTCTCTCTTCTCAAAATACAGGCAATGTGCTGCCCCTGAGCTGGTAGCTGACATTAGTAGCAGCAAGATTAGAGGTCAATCCTATCTTTAGCTGTCTTACTATGCAAGATGATGCCAGGTGCTTGGAGAGCAGAGGATCATTAGCAGAGAAATAACCAGTCAGATATGGAAATTGGATTCCTGGGTTGAAAATTCTTCATAATTTTCTCTTTGGAGATGGATGAACTTCTGGATAGGAGACCAGAATGATGTTGGAAGAGTCCAGCTCTCCCTATGGACACTGTGTGAGCTCAAGCAAGTCACCCAGGCTGTCTGTTTGCCAGTTCTTTTATTTTTAACACAGCAAGAGTAATCCTTTGTTTCCCACATCCTGTGAGCATGCATTGTTCCATTTTCAGAAACAAACACCATCCCAACTGTGAGGTCCACTGTACACATGGACATTTGGTTTTCATTTATTCTCATCCAAATAATAGCAATAAAAACAACTGACTGGACACCCTGGGATGAGTTTAAAAGCAGATAAGGAGAGACCACTTAAACCACTTTCCCATTTAGGTTGCAATATAATATGCATAATTAAAGAGATCCTCCTAGGTCGAGGACTTTGCTAGTATGGAGATTTCTTTAGGTGTCAATAGCAACTGTAGTTTACAGATTGCAGCTGACAGGTATGCCTGTGGGCTCCTTGACTGTATGGAAAAGCATATCAACCTTTCTAACATATGAGATTTCTTCGTATTTGTATAAAACATGTGAAGTTATTCTCCTAAAATACAACTGAACTTGGTTCCCACTAATGCTAAGCAAAGCTTTGCATTCACTGACCCACATACCTACCACCTGAACACTAATATCTGCACTGGGCATATACCATTGCTAATCTCATTTTCCTACTTGAGGAGATATTAAAAGCAGTGTGCACAGGTGCTGCTGCTCAGAGAGCCCACATAAAGACAGCAGCAGTGCTCCTGGGCATGTGGCATTTGAGCACTGCTGTCAGTGGGCACTTCACCAGTGGGGACTGCACAGAGCCCTGCAAAAAAACCCCGTAAACACCTACCTGTTGTGTGGGAAACAGAATGCTCCCTACTGTAAGGTTAGATTCATTAATTAACTGAATTTTTAAGCATTAAAACTATTGACCTTCCTCCATTTTCTTATGTAACTACAGTTGAAAGTAGTTGAATTAAAAAGTAGTTTTAACTAAAAAGTTGAAAGTACCTCAGCCAATATTTTCAGAGAGTCTGTGGCAGTATGTCTGAGCTGGCATATGCATTACAGCAAATGGCTGAGCTCAGAAAAACCTGAAAAATTTTTATATGAAGCTCATATACTACACGATCCATGCTGACAGGTAAAATCCAGCTACCTTCTCAGATTTGATTTTGTACCAACATCAAATGCCTGTTTAGGAAAGCCCAGTGTAGTACACATTGCAAAACCTTTGCTGGTGCTGGATCACTCTGGTTGCCAAGGAGTTTGGTTTTTTTCCACTTACATGAGGAATTTGCTGCCCTGTGCTACCACCTAATTTTCTTTAGACACTTCATAAGGTCAGCACGCCTGTGACATTCGAAGAATTTCTGCTCAGGTGTTTATTTACTAGACTGATATCAGTGAGTGAAACAGTGGACTGAAAGACCTATTTTACACTTCACCTCCACAGCAATGGTGTAGAACTGATCTTGGTGATTTGTTCTTCATTTTCCCTTGAGTAAGTACCTGTTATCAGGTAAAACAGGGAGATCACTGAGGAATGTAGTTTGCTTGATAAACATTCAGCTTTGGACAAACAAGAAAAAAATAAGACTCCATATCTTGTTTTTTGCATTTCTGAAACTAAGACTGAGATTCTGTTGCCTTAGTGTAGGTAACTAGAGTCATCTAAATACTACTTGAATACCCGACTTGGTCCCCACTATTGAGCAGCCTGGGACCTGTCTCCCAGGTCTGTGTAAATAGTTCAGCTACCCTCAGACAGATCAAATGGCATTAGACACTTATGGTTACATATGTGCATCCCATCCTCAACGTTTTGCTTTTAACAACCAGGACTTTCATGCCATGCACAAAAATAATGGAAATGTGGTGTCACTGTCTCTTTTCCCTCCCTGGCAGCCCCCAAATCCAGCTCAGTGAGTCAAGGCACTGGTCAGACATGTGAAAGATCCAGATTCAAATCACCATTCTGCCTGATTAAGAGCAGGGATTGCAATCTCCTCAAGGATGCCTGAACTATCAGGCAAGTGTAGAGTATCTCCTGTTTTACTTTACGTAAAATGAATATTCATACAAACGGGGATTCAAATCTACATTTTGCATCAAGGGCCTTAATTAAATTACCACTGTGTTTTTATTCCTCTTTCTAGCTTGAAGAATATTTAGCAATGTGAATTGTAACAGTTATAAGCAAAGAGCCTTATCCCAGAAGACTTTTTATATGTTTGCAAATATTTAATTTCAGCAGCCAAACCAGAAATTCAAACAGTTGTGCAGCTCAGATGTTATTGTTCTCTCAGCTTTATTGTGGTCTGCTAAGGAAAAGACAGTAGCATTGTCTGATTATGGAAAAGCCCAGCACATAACATATGCAAAACATCCAGTGTGGAGCTCTTCTGTGCGGAAGTGCACTCAGCACCCCATAAAATTATGAGGAGTGTATTAGGAAGGAAAACATTTTTTTCTGTATCTAAATATTTATTCAGTTTTTAGTATTCTGTAGCAAAAGAAAAGTCAACAACCCTTCTGTTCTTTTCATGTTCTTTCCTGAGTAAGACTTTTTGATTGCATTTTTTTTTGGCACAGTTGGCCTTACTACCCACTGCCAATGGAAGATGTCACCCTGAGGAAATATCTTACTACATTCAACTATGTTCAATTACTACTAGCATAGACTGCATTCATCTTTCATAAAACTAAATAGAGGGCCTGGGCTAGCTAGAGAATGGATGTTCAAGGGCTTGTGGACTATATGGAACACCCAGGTCACAGGCTGTAAACTTTTCCAGTCTAAGATCTTCCAGGTTTCTCTGAGTGATTCTATACTTTCACCAGAAGTACACTTTTGAAACAGATTTCCCTGTTGTTCTTTGGTTCACATTGCTGAAGTGTCATCAGAGTGCACAAACTAGATTACTCTTGGATTACAGCAAACTAAAAGATGCATGCCAGGAGCACACCTAAAGCACTCCAGCATGTAGTCCACCAGAGCAAGCAAGACCTAGTCCAAAATAAACTCCCCTGAAGGGCATCTCTCAGGTCTTCACAAACATCTGCTTTGGTCTGCATACCTGCTCCTATCCATTTGTTGTATTTACAGCACAAACAGCCTTTGCATTGTACCTGTGAAACAGCACATCCTTACTCTGGAGGGAGCAGTCACAGTGGTGAGGACAGGAAAGATGCATGTTTGGGCAAAGGGTACTTTGTGTCACTGAGCGGGAAGAGGTGACAACTCCCCAGTGCCCCTACGAGGAACAGCGGGACCCCTTGTGCACAGATGAGTGCTTCCTTACCTGCCAAAACTTGCTGTGCTTTCAAGAGACCTTCAGGCATGGTGTCTGAATCCAGCTGCTCCTCACAGGACTCAAAGAAGCCCGAGAAAGTGAGGAAGCACTGGGAGGGATGCAGATGGTTAGCAGTAGGAAATGCTGCTAGTCATGGGGTCTGGGTCAGAGTGCAGCTCCCTGTGCCAGGTCTGCACATTACAAGAGCTGGGTATGCAGATGGGGCATCACAAGGGGTTACATGGCTTGGGGGTGGAAAGGATGAACGGCTTCAGTGTTTGGTCAAAGGCTCTGCAAAGGCCCCTCAGAGCAGCGTCAGCCCTGAAAGCCTGTCAGCAGGCATTGCTCTTCTGAGCCCTCGTCCAGCCCCTCACCCACATGTCTAAGCACAGCACTGCTCATGAAGACTGCAGGTCAGACAACGTAAGAGATGCAGGTACACTATTTTGGGACAAGTTTCAATACCCTTTTCTGCTTCATATCATGTTTCAGCTTCGCAGAGTGTCATTTTCCCTCTAAAGTTCCCATGGCTGTCACGAAGAGCAAGCCACAGACTTTCATGCTCCTACAAACCCATTTTATCATCTTCTGCACTTCTACTTTCTAAATAACTGCAAATTCCATGATTTGGACCCAGATTGAAAGACTGGCTCTGCTTCCTTTTTCCTTTTTCCTACAGCAGCAGGTATGGATGGGCTGCCAGCCACATCACCCGAGAACAGCCCCCTCCGTCTGTCCCCCACCATGCCTTCCATCACCGCTGCCCATCACAGTGCTGTCACCCCTGCAGGGTGCTCTGCTGACTGTAGTCAGGTACGGGAGCATCCAGCTGACACTGAATTCAGTTCTGACTTTTGGAGATATACATGTACATGACAGTAAAAGCAATTTTTTTTAAAGTAACATGTTCTGCATACAGTCTCTTGCATAGGCTTCATGCTGAAGTAGGAGACAAACTCCCTTTAAAACATTTCCCCTATTTGCTGCCTTCTTTTGAGGGCAAAGGAACAAAGCACTAACATGTGGCAAATTTAAACTACTTTCCTAGTTTTCCTCTTTGCTCCTCCGTAAGTGGGGATGTTGCCTGAAGTTTCTCAGATAAGGAAAATCGTGTATTTAATTTATTGTGTGGCATATGTTAATTTTGAACAAATATCCTCTTACTGGCAATGGAGAAAATCAGATATTTTTATTTCTCTTGTTTATAAAGGCCCCTTTTATCAGCTGAAAGAAATATACTCATCTACTATGTTTTTTTTTTCCTGATGTTAGTTTTCTGCCAAATAGCAACTGCTCATTGATGGGCAGATTTAAGTGTAGGAGAAATCTTTATTTAGACACAGGGAAGCCTCAAAGTAGGAGGACAGTAGATAACTATCCAAATACTTTAGCTAAATAGAAGACTTCGGAAATAGCAGGCATCCAATATTTTTAACTGTCAGTGGGAATCCAGTAGGTTGAAAACTGTGTCCAGTAATAAATTTCTATATGCTAAAAAGCAATCTTGCAGGGAGCTATTGCAGAAATGAAAAAAAGTTATGTCTAATCACATTTTTCTACTTTTCTGGGAAATTACATCAGACACATACAGAAAAATCTGCAAAAAAAAATATGTATCCTAATTACAGTTTACTTCAACCCAAACCAGGAAAGTTTTAGGCTTTTTTTTTAAATTTAATATATACATTAATTAATTAAGAAACAAAAGGAAAGGACTAAGCAGCAAAATCACTTGACTCTTTGTAATCAGTCTCTGGCTGCATGGTGCCAATTGCGTGGTGTAGCTGCAATCTGCCACTGACAGATGTAGTCAGGTTTGGAAGCTGTTACTTAACCTAGAGGCAGTGACAGTGTTTGGATAATTCTGATGTTATCCTGAGAGGATTAGGGTACAAACACAAATTTAAACTCTTCTCCAATGCGTATTTGAAGATGATGTACATTTGCAGGGGACCGGCTGTCACAAAACTAATTTGACCTATGTTTTTATTTGAACATATGTGGTTTCTAGAAGTGGATTGTAGGCAGAGATGAAAGCAATTCAGTGCCTCTGATCTCTGGGATGTCACTTCCAAATGAGATCACCTTCACTGTGTATTTTCCTTTTCTGACATCAATCTGGGGAAATTCAGAGAACTACAAACACAGTCTTTTATTTTCAGACTTTTAAAAAAATTAGACCAGATACTTAGTAATTTCTTTTTCTTTAACATACAATGCATGTCATAGGAACAGTCTGAGGTTTTGTTGTTTTCAAGGTAATGTAATTTTCTGAGAAACGAAGTAAATGGTATTTTCTGAAGACAGACACAATGATAGCACCAGAAAGCTTCTCTTTCCTCCTCAAATCCACAACAACACAAAATGCATTTAGAAGCCTTTTGAACTCCTTTTATTGTCCCCAAAGAAAAATAGCTATGCAAAGAAACTATATTTCAAGTAGTAAAAGCATCATTACTTTTCAGAGGTCAAATATAAAAGCTAGACTTGCATTTTTATACACAGTACATCATGAAAACCATATACATGGGAAAGAGTGAATCTGAGATCAAGTTTTTCCACATGAAAAAAGTCAAAAGAACTACTGCTGCTCTTATTAGAGATATGACTAAATTGTCAGTTTGCATTTCATCTTCTATTTGTTGTTACATTTTAATAAGAAACACCGCAATATGATCCACCTTTCAAATGACAAATTGAGATGGAAAATATCACCTCTCTTGCTATACTAGCATTTCAGTAGATATCCTAATTGTTAAGTGCTTGATTTCCTACATCTAGCAAAGGTATTGTGGTAGTTTCATGTATCTAATCTTCCCAGATCATTAAGGGGGAGAGGGAGAGGCGAAATGTACTTTTAAAAGGAAGATAAGGAAAAAAGTTATCGTACTAAACCTCCCTGATGGAGTTTCTCACCCCCTAGTGATTTGGCTAGTAAGGAATTAATACCTGTTACTCACAGACATACAGCACATTAAAAATGTTAAATAACACCAAGCATTTCCACACTTCCAGATTGTGGACAACAGTGTTAGAAAACAGGGAGCTTACTGGAATGGTAGCTTCTCCTGGTGGAATGCTTAAAGACCCATAAGGTTCTCAACTGTATTTTTAGCAAGTTATTCATTTTCCAAATAAAACAAAGAGAAAGCATTTATCACAAGCATTTCCTATAAAACACTGTCTTGCTGAAAAGAAAGGTATTAGCAAACTGCATCTAAACCACATGCTATGCCTCCAAGTCGAACTCCTCCAAGGCACCCCTTACCCTAGGAAAAGAAAAAAAAAAGTTCTTAAGGTTCTTAAGAGTTTGTAGAAACAAGAGCAACAGCTTTAGTGTGAAGAGCTGTTTAGTGATTTTACTCCATTTTCTGCCTTGAAATGTTATTTGTGTATGTTAGGCATAAATACCAATTGTGTAGTTCCACTGAGGACTGTAACTACAGAATGCCTAACTGGAAGTGTGAGACGATTTGGGGCTTAGGTTTATGTGTTCTATAACAAATTATGAAAACAGCGATTTTTTTCCTTCCTCAGTACTCTCTCTATTTCCAGCTGAAATAAATTGTTATTTTTGCATCTCATTGTAAGGCTGTTTTCATAGCTTTTGAATTGCTTGTCCTTGGAGTCTGCTGCATTTTTTTAATAATAATTCACATTAAAACCTTGTTATATTGCCTCTCTACAACACCCTTGTGGCTATCCAGACTTCATGCATTATACCAAGGAAAAACAATGGAATTAACAACTTTTTTTTTATAATCTATAGCTTTGTTCCTTTTATTCTTATTCAAGTTGCCAGATTTCTAGGTTTGACATTCTCAAGTTTCCCTCTGCAACGATAAAAATTTAAAAAATGAGAACCAAGATTCTGGGGCTTTGAGACAAAGACCAAATGTCAGGAAAGTTAGCGACTTTACTTACAAGAACACAAGAAGAGCTTCATATGGAGGACCTTTTACTTTGTGCAGATGATCTCTGAATTTGTAGGGAATTCTTTAGGCCTGCAGAGAGCTGACAGCAGTTGATAGGGTCCTGTTCAGACAGAAACCTTCAATCTTATAGGTTGTTTCCAGAATCAGATCTGTACTGTCAGTCTGAGTTTGTAGAAAACTTCAGGAAGAACATTATTCCTGGTACACTGAAATTAAAAACGAACCAGGAAATGCTTATTAAAATTCATTATTGTAATGCTGAGTTTTAGAAGGTTTAACTTTAAACTCTTCAGCTAGTCTGTTGTAAATTTTGGCTCATAGCATTGCATGAACAAAGTCCACATTTTCAAAGAAGTCAGATGCACAGAAGATAAGGAGTTATGAAGTTAAAGGTAGTGCAGTAATAGGAACATATTTATTGTTAGGTTGTGTGATAAAAACTGGTCTGCACACCCACAAAGGAGAACAGTGGGACTGCCCACATAGCACCCTACTCCAGCTGCTCCCGGGCACATCCCAAGATCAGCCAGCTCATCAAAGGCCCATTTCCACAAGTCCAAAGGAGCACAGGGACACAACAGCAGGTGACAACTCAAATCAAGGACTCAGAAGAAGGGACACTCTGTCCAGACACTTTTCAGGGCTGACCCAGGAGAGCCTCAGCCCCACAGCTTAGGTATAAAACCCATCAAGAAGAGTCAGTCCCAAAGCACATTTTGGACTGAGGGAGCTTGCTCTCTAGGGGTGTAGGACACAAGATGGTACACAGGGGAAAATATTTTGGGATTGTACAAGACTTATTATAGGATGGTTAAGGAAGGGGCCAGAAGTGGAAGAAGTGATGGTTTTAGGTGATTTGGAGATGAACAAGTGTGGAAAAGAGAGGATTAAGAGATAAAAGAGGCTGGTCACTTGTAAGTAGTTGGCTGGTTGGTACCCTTTTCTGGCCATGCCCTGTGTATGTATGGGGGTCTGAACTTAGCAAATGGAGTGAGTCTGGGTGTGTGGGTATGCATGTGAAAGCCAGAGAAAGGGAAGAGGAATAAAAGGAAGATCTACACATAGCATTAATCACAGATAATTGCCCAAAGGCCTAAGACTCATTACAGTGCAACATTTTTTTAATTATTTTTATTCAGGCCAAATGCAGACCCTACCAGGTTACATGCATTATTTCATTGTTTTACATTCTTAACCACTGCCTGATTTTTGATATTTTGGATGGAAATGAAGACAATTAATAACGGGGTTTCACAACAGTGTCTTTATTTTTGTTATGCAAGACCTTAAAATATGGTGTAATATGGTGGGCAATAGGTCAAGGTATGGAAAAGACTGGTGGGAAAGCAACAGTCCCAATATGCAATTACAGTAATCTTCTTAATAAAGACAACAAAAAGACATTTCTATACAGTTCAGAGAAACTACAAATGTCTGTGCAATTTAAAGAAGTTTGAATCAGGAGAAGCACACAAGAGGCAAGTCCATTACACATTTCCTTCTGTTCTAACCATTCAGTCCAAACTTTATATAAACCCAAGTGAAGTTCTCACTTAGATTCTGCCTGTGCTTCCTTTTTGTTGCATCACTGGGACAGCAAGCCAAAAAACCTCACTGCATTTGCAGAATATCCGTCCTTGAAATGTGGCGTAGGAGGAGTACTGTTTGTCCATGGAGCTGAACAGCAGCTGCAAAAAAATACCAGTTTCAAAATTTTAGGTTCACAGTGATAACACATTGATGGTTTGGAGGAATAATAGCTCAGCATGCGTACTTCAGATCTTAATGTACACCTTACCATTTGAATAATTCTTCATCTGATTCAGTGATTTTGTAACACTTTCAAAATTTTCACTGAGCTTGGCTCTGCTTTTTACCACCTGCTAGTGTGACAGAATCTGTTGTTTCATCTGCAATGATGCATGCCATCTCCCAGAAGTCTGAGAAATACCACTTGTCATTTCAAAAGCTGTGGTTTCCAGCATGAGTTTGTCTCCACTCTTTTTCAGCAACTTTGAAATATCAGGATCATAATCTGCTCAGAAATAAAAGCAGCTGCATAAATTTGCAACTCATCTTTCTAGTTATTCTGGGTTTATTTCTTGCAATGGTCTTGTATTAAAACCCTGTTCAGCAAGATATCATCAGTTACTTAACACTTATAATAGGACCAGGTTTCTTTCTTCAGGAGGATATTGGATATTTAGGATGGTATTTGTGTTCTTTGAAGAAGATCATCTCCTTCAGACTTTGAGAGTGTTAGTTCCTGTCTCAAGGTTTTTTTCAGTTAGGGAACCTAGACTGTATGAAAACTTCCATATATCCCCAGTCAGACACAGCTTGTCTCTAAATGTTACTCAGCACTAACACAGCTGATATCAGCCAGTGTCACTGATATCAACATGATGGAGACAACAAAAGTGCTGAACCTGGATGAGCACATCCGCTTTCCAAAGTGATTTACATGGAAAGGCATGACATGCCTGGTGAAACACTGAGAGCCAGAAAAATTAACTTATTTGCTGAGAAAAAAGCTCTTTTAAAAAAATATTTTTCTTTCTTGTTCTTTGCCTTCTTTTCAGGCATGATTTAATTTTTTTGTTTTAACACCTTGGAATTCTTTATCTTCTTTACACCCCCCTAAATCATTACTCTCAGCAGAACTTGTGCAGGCTTGAAAGACAGAAACACTGTCTGAAAACGGATATTTTTACCTAGCCTCTGGGTTTTGCAGCATCCTTTCTTTTTTTTCTTTTTTTTTTCTTTTCTTTGAAGAACATAAAATTAAGGAATAGTCTAGACTGAGTCACTGGGAGGAGATAGAGAAGCATAGGCATAATGCAGCAATAATTTGGGATAACTGCTGTTTTCATGGTTCTGCTAAGTAAAAATCCTCTGTAAAAAGATGCTCGAATAAAGAAATGATTGAATTTTGATTAATGAACAGGCATGGCAGACAAGTCAGAGACATCCCAGGCTTCGGGTCTTCAACAGTGTCTATCTTCTCTTTTCTAGTAATAGAACAGCCTGGAGTCAAATGGGGATGGGAGGAAGGAAGAGGGGATAAAAGTCAGTGGGGAAACTTGGAGACAGTCTCAGAGAAATGGCAAGGCAATCTCAGATGTTCTCCGATATGACAGCTCTGCCACAGAGACTGAAGAAAACAAGTAGCAAAAATTATGAGAGAAGGAAAGAAAGAGTTTGCTATGCTTCAGAAAGCTTGGACGGCACAGGGAGAGGGGAACAGGCAGAGATCAAGAAAGAAAATCCAAAACACAGACAAATGGGCCTCTTGGGGAGAGATTTTGCAGCCAGGGAAGGAAGGAAACAGGTTCCCTGGCAGACCAGTCTTAAGCCCTGTCAGCAATGATCAGGTGGACATCTGTTCCTCCGGGCACCTCATAGGATGTCATTTCTACTGACAGAGTTAGAAAGTTTAAAAAGCTATTTCTTTTTACATTTGCCCTCCCGCTTTTCTAAAGTAGTGAAAAAAAAAAAAAGGGTTAGAGGCTATGTTTCTTCTGCTGCAGAGACACCTTCCCTTACAGATGTTTCTTCTGTGTAACAGAAGCAATCATACTGTATTACCTGCAAAACACCGCTTGAGTCTATGCTGAAGGTACCTGAATATCTAATTTCTCAGCACTGATCAGTAACGACTTAAAGTGTAGAATGTTTAAGGAAAAATTAAAAAAAAAAAAGAGGGAAGAAGAAGAAAACCACTAGTCTTGAGAAGACTCGCCATGGAAAGGAAAAGGCAAAAAGCCAGGTTTCTGCTTTCCAGTCCACCTTTAAAGTATTTCAGCTACAGATTGTGCTTGATCTCCAGCTGCTCTTTTGACGTGTCATGGAACAGTTACTTGTAATTCAACTGTCTTTAGAGGCAATCATGATTTTTTCCTGAAAATCATAGACCTCCCTTGTGCCCTGAATGCCTCTATAGCATTCCCTACTGTATGACAGGTCTGCAATTATTATTCTTACAAACTATGATTTAAAAAGCTCCAGCTTGCTTCTGAAGCTATTAAAGGGTATGAATTATAAGATCTGCAGCAAGAGTGCACCAGAGAACATTTCTGTCAGTGTGCGGACAACTGTGAATCATATTTCAGCTTGACAGAAATGGTCGTGCATTGCACTGCAGTCAAATGCTGTGCTTGCCTCTTGATTTAAAATTTGCTTTTTAAAATCTTTCTGTTCCACTCAATTTTGCCTTTTAAAATTATGGCCTGCCAGTACAAGAATTTAGGACAATGGAATAGGGAGAAATAGATTTCACTTTCTTTTTTTCTTGTGGGTGATAGAGGAAGACACAAAGAAGAATGGTTCCAGTCGGTGAAAACTTAGTTCAATGGAGATGTTGAAAAAGAAGAAGAGATTGTTCTTCGAGATGAAAGACTGAAAAGTAATTTTCAGGTATGGAATAAATCTATAAGATCCACTCTAGGACACAACTGCTGATAAAATAGAGAATTCTCTCAGAACAACTCAAGTTCTGAAGAAAAGAAAAGCAGATGAGGCAAAGGCTCAAAAGCAATTACTTGGCATGAAGAAATACAGAAAACAAGGAGAATGCTGAAGAACAGTAATGTCAGCAATGTCTTAGTGCAATAAAAAGTAAGAGCAAACTCTTGAAGACTCGAAGAAGAGATAGAAGTCATCAGAAAGAAAGCAGCCCTTGAAGATACCACTCAGATTCAAAAGTCTGGGTTTCCCATCACTTCTGTTCTTTTTGTTCCCTCTACTAGACTTATGAACCACATTGTTGACCCAAAGGCCAAGGAATCTCCCCTTAGGAAATACAAATCTTCCCTGTTGACAAGTGGCTGCACCCATGAGAAGCTCAAGAACTTAGATGCCCAAAGCCCTTGGTCCTTTAGGACACATCTGAGATTACGTCAGAAAGGCAGTGGAAAGCTTTATAAGTGGGTTTACAGATGACCCCATAAACTTTCCTGCTCTTATCCCAAAATGATTCTCTAAAACTTAGCTGAAAATAAGGTTGGAACAGTGTATAACTGAAACATGCAGAAGGAAAATTACTTTTCCTCTTGTAATGCCCAGTTACACAAAGCATTTGAATAACCAAAGAGCACTCAGGCAGATACAGGGCTGGAAAGCACGAGCTGAAAAGATCTATTGACCCATCTGACGTGCTTTGCAAAGCACAACTCCAGCTGAGCAGAGTGGTGCCATTCAAAGGCAGCTGATAAGAGGTAGCACAGTGTCCTGAGGGGACCACAGTTTGTGAACATAGACAGTGATTATGCTGAAATAATTAACACATCTAATCAAGCAGGGAAGATGCAAGGTTCAAAACATTTTTTTTTCCTTTTATTTAAGAGAAAGAAGCTGTTCTTTTATCCTGAACACTGTATCAGCCCTATGTTCACACTGTTACAAGTTGCAAAGCTTTTATTTTATACAACCCACTCTGAACACACCAAGCTGTGCACAGCATGAGCTGATAAAGCTTGACTAGAACATTTTTTTTCTGAATGTAAATTGCTGTAGGCTTTAAAGGATTCCAGATCTCCCTGGGGTAGGTACAAACTATTTTTAAATGGATTTGGTACGATGTCTGTTTTAAAAGTCAATTTGAAGCAGAATATGTCTGTGTGCTAATGGGAGTAAATGGGATTGCGAAACATATGCTGCAGGCCTTTTTTTTTAAAGAATGCAAGAATGCCAGTATACAAATAATAAAAATAATAGCAATACTAATTTACTATGTATTCCAGTCACTTTCCATGCACACCCAAGTGTATTGACGTCACGTTAGAGACGTAGCAGGCAGCTGTCTGTAAGTCATGCAACTGTAGCTGAATTCCACACTGTCTTGGGTCAGGACCACCACCACGTGGTCACACCCCGTCCCCCCCTCCCCTCCTGGTAAGA